>VZTL01078091.1:49381-110033 GCA_013400535.1 Scopus umbretta
AGCCGGGAGCAGCGGGGAACGGGGAGAACCGAGCACAGGGAGCCGGGAGAATCGGGGAGCAGGGAGAACCGGGCACGGGGAGCGGGGAGAACCGGGAGCACCGGGGAGCCGGGAGCACCCGGTTGCAGAAGAGCGGGACGCGCCGAGAGCGCCCGGGCACGGCGGTCTCGGGGGCTGCGGGAATGGGGGAGCCGGGAGCAGCCCCGGGTGCGAGGATGCCGGGAGGAGCTGGGCAGGGGGGAGGCGGGAGAACCGGGCGTGGGGATACCGGGAGCAGCGGGATCTGGATACGGGGGTCCCGGGAGCACGGGGGGAGCGGAGCACCCCCGCACCCGGGCTGGCATCCCCGGGGGGAGCCGGGCACAGCCCGCGTAGGGGCACGGGGCACGACCGGGCACAGGGTGGGAAACGGGGCAGGGACCCCGGGGACAAGGGGTGGCTTCGTCCTGCACCCCAGGGGGACAAAGCGCCCTGCCCCAAGCCTCCAGCACTCTGCCCGAGCCCCGCTCTGGCCTCCCGGCCTCCTCCAAGCCCTTTCCTCCCCTGGAGCTGGTGCCAGGGACGGTGCCCAGCGCTGCGGGGCCGGGGGTGACGCTGAACCATCCCCTCCAGGGGACAGAGGTTTTGGGGTCTCCTGCTCTGCGACGTGATGGGGAGTCAGCCGAGCCGTCCCGAGGATGCCGCCATGCTTTCATTTCCATGGCCATCGGCTGCGAGCTTGTCCTTGCTCCGCTTGGGAACACCGGCCCAGTTGTGCTTTCCCTTGGGCTGGTGTTTCTCCATTGGGCGCAGATCTGTTCCCCCTCTCGGCCAACTCTTGGGCTCGAGGCCGGTCACCATCCGTCTTCATTACAGGAAGGGAGAGCAGTTCGTTAGTGCTGCGATACGCTGGCCACCCCATCCCGGGCGTGCAGCCGGGACGCCTGTGGAGCCGCTTGGCTTTGCTGGGAGGTTTTACCGCTCCAGACCCACCAAGGAGGGAAGTCTCTTTAAAACCAGGGATATCTTTAAAAAAAAAAAATCCCCTTTTCCCATCCTTAGCCTGTCCACACCCCTAATATTTCCTCTGCCATTTTTAAGCGGTGCTTATGCAGTAATTAAACACACAGAAGGGGTTTTGGGCACAGCTATGGGTTATGAGGACTTTAGGTGTGATGAGCTGCGCACAGTTCTCAGCCCTAATGCTGGAGCATGGTTGTTTGCAGCTATAGAACCAGATTTCCTACACCAAATGTCCTCCTTTCCTATTTTTCCACACCTCCCATCCCCTTCCCTTCCCTGAGTGTGGGCTGGAGCTCGGAGGTGGGTTTGCAGCCGGGAGAAATGGCCTTCACCAGCTTGCAGAGGTGGTGGATGCTTTTGAAACATGTCCCGGATGGGCTGCGTGCCTCTGACCCAGCCAGGATGCTGCTGCCTCGTTGGGGTTATCAGGGAATTGCTGGTCCGGGGGATGGTTTCTGGTTGATCTTGAGTGGGTGGAAGAGCACTTGTGCTTGCCAGAGGAGAGAGCAGCGTGTTTGTTTGGACACAGGGCTTGTTTCCAGGAGAAATTTCCTCTTGGCATAAAGGGAAAATAAAAAGTTAGGGGGTTTCCCTCTCAATTTTGGAGGAAAATCCCTGCTTTCCTGGAAACTGGAGCCACCTTGGGAAAACAGCCGCTGCCTTCAGCCAAAAGAAATCCCCAAATTCTTTGACTTTAGTTCCCATATAGAAAAATCTTTTCTGCTTTCTCCCTTTCAGGCAAGTCTCTGACTGCGGTCCTGCCTCGGTAATGCCTTGACTCTGCTCAGACAGCTTCTGTGCGGGGAAGAAAAGAGCCATGTTCCCAGCCCCAGAACCTCCCCGCTCCCAAGGAAACACTGTCCCTTTGTGCCCGTCACACAATACAGCAAACCTTGCACTGCTGAAAGAGGTTGAACTTTTGAATATTCCTACTGAAAGCTCCTTTCTGCGGGAAGCCAGCCGCCCACCGGGACAACAAATGGGCACATTGTGGGATCCTCGGGGCTGCTGGCCACCGCGGATGCAACACTTGCCCTCGCGTTGCTGTGTCGCCGCTGCCAAAGTCGTTTCGCTTTCCTGAACTGAGCCCGGGGAGTTTTGTGTTTGTTTTTTCTCTCCTCCTTGCAGCCCCAGTGCTGATGAATACACGCTGGAATTTGGCTTTCTGCAGGCGTGGTGTGTTCAGACTGCAAATATCCTGCGGCCGGGGGATACCGTTGTGAGCATCCTGTGGGAATGCATTGCACCGGGACCGGGGTGTCCCCATGGCTGCGACCCTGCTTGCACCGAAGCTCCTCAGCCTCCTCTTCCTCCCAAGGAAGGCTCAGCCTGCTGCCCCTTGCCTCATCCCGGTGCATCTTCACTCCTTCCCCGTCCCCTCGCTGGGTGCTGCGTCTCGGAGGCGCTGGCGCAGTTCAAGTGTGTGGTGTGTGAGTGGTTTTTATTTTGGCCATCGCAGCCCGGCTGGGGTCGGGGCTTGGAGATGGGGGCTCGGGTTTGGCCACAGCATCTCTGGCAGGGAGGTCCCCGAGGGCAGCCCGAGGATGGTGGTGGTGGTGGGTGCCCCCCACCCAGGCCTGGGGACCCCAAGGCCCTCATTTCCAACCTTTCCCATGCCAGGAGGGAATTTCTCCCACTGGATGGCAGTATCAGAGCAAAGAAACATCACCAGGAGACCTTGCGGGAGAGGGGACATTCCTCTGGAGAGGCTTTTCTCTCTGGTTATCTGGCTCCGGGGAGGTTTGCGCTTGGGCTGAGGACGTGCGGATTCAGTTCACTTGTGTTTGTGCTGTTCCTGACACTGATGCTTCACTCGCTGCCCTGTTCGGTGCCTGGTGATCACTCCCAGCTCCCCAAAACAGGGTGCCATGTAACATCCTCTGCCTGCTCCTCTTCCCCCTGATGCTTGTGGGTGCAGGGGGACCTGCTGGGCCAGGGGGCGCTGAGAGCCAGCCGGGAGACTCCGGCCCATGACCTGGAGCAAAGCAGTCTCAGACTGGACGAGGAGAAGAGATGCCAACCCTCATGGAACACCAAAATCATGGCTTCTTAGCAAGGTGCATCCCCTCTCCCCCAAAGCCCTCCTTGCTCCGACTGCCGGGGTGCAGAGAGTCCCGTGTCAAAGTCACAGACCCCAAAGATTGCACATTTTTGCATGAAAAAAGCTTTAGGGACCATTTCTTGCACAGTGGTTGCAGAAGGGGCTGCAAAAACTCCTAGGGATTAGAAAACAAAGCTAATCGGGCCAGCTTTCCTTCTACCTAATGGTTTTAATCCCAAGCATTTCAATCCACCTTTAGGATTTCTTGGAGGTGGTGTTTGGCAGAGGGGCTCGGGCAGTGCTGGGTGCAGGGAGGACTGGTGCTGGGCTGCAGCCCCCTGACAAATATTGTGCAGGGAAACTGCTCCTTTCTGAGGCCGCTTCATGGTCAGGAGGTGCAAAGACGTCTCAGTTTACAGGCTCCCGTCTGGGCTGGCTTCGCGGTTTGCAAGTGGGCATCCATAGATGGAAAGAGTCGAGTTGCAGAGCCCAGCCTCAGGTGTAGCACAGGATTTTCCCCAGTCCCTCCTATACTGGGCCAGTGACTCGTCCCGGGTTAAAATGCGAGCTCTGGGCCACTTTGGCCTCGGGAGCGTGTTTCAGGGGTTAATCACCAGCAAAGCCTATGGCTAGTTTTCCATCTGGACGCACCTGGTTTTGGCTCCCAGGTACTTGCTGCCCTTCTTTCTGCTCAATTCAAAGAGCTTCTCCCTCCTCTTTGTCCCACAGGCAGGGCCCTGGTGCAGAATTAGCCCTCAGCTGAGCTGGGAAAACTCGTGGCACGTCTGGAGGCAGGTGGTGGCACTGGGGTCCAACCTCCTGGGTGGCTTTTGCAAAGTCCCGGGCATCCCCACCCCGAAGCATTGTGGTTCAGCGACCTGCAGTGCCGGGGGTGCTGGGGACACTGGGGACTGGGGGCCGGGATGGCGCTGGGGGTCACGGTGGCTCATCCCAGGGAGCATGGGACAATGCTGGAGAGGGCCCGGGCAGCTAGTGGGGAGCTGGTTTTGCTACTTGATTAAAAAAAGGAGGAAATTGGGGATTTTCCAAGCTGGGCTGAGCAGGCTGGGAAGGGAAGGGCAGGGAAAGCAGAGGGTCGGTGCTGCTCCTCGGCAGCACAGGGTGGGCACCCACATGAGCGGGGGGGCTTGCAGCCCTGCGCCCAGTGCTGACCCCAGACCTTGCCCCATCTCCTCCGTAGAACAAGAAACATTTGCAGCTCGGTGCAATCCCTGGGGGCTGAGGGGTACCGGGGTGGCGAGAGCCCCCCAGTTACACTGGCAGGGCTGCAAACCACGACCCCAAACTGAGCTTGAACCCAAGGAGCTCTGTAAGATTTGCTAATCTCAAAATATTGTTGGCATTCAGAACAGTGATTTACTGCATGTTTTGCCACAGCAAGTTCTTTCTGAAAGGCCATGCTAAGTTTACACCGGAGCTGCTGGGATCATATAACCAGTCGCTGCTGGCTCCCTCCGTCCCCCCTCCCTGTCCCTCCTGGTTGCCGTGCTGGGGTGCAAAGGCACATCAGCTTCTCCTGCGTCCCACAAGGAAGAGGTGACCACGGTCACGAGCAGTGGAAAAAAGGGACCACCAAGGGCGTTTTACCTCGTCTGGGTGGTGGGGTGGGACGTGGGTCGTGGACTGGCTTGCAGGAAGATGTGAACTCGTGGAGAGCCCCAACACTTTGCTTTGCAAGTCACGCTGCCAGCGACAGAAAATAACCAGCCCTGGTGCCCAGCCTGGCCGTGTCCACCTCCCCAGGGGCTTTGCAGGTTGTGAAATTAAATCAACTTCTCACCTTCAGTGGCACCCAGGACTGGGCGAGAGCCCTGCACGTCACTTTGCATTCCTGCAGTGTTTTACCACCCCATGGGATCCTCGAGGGCTTTACAGGTGCCCAGCAGGAATGAGCCCTCTGGCCACCATTGCCCAGTGGGATCCCGGGGCATCTTCAGCCCGCGGAAAGGGTGGGCTCCTTCATGGAGCAGGTGCTGGGGATGGTCCCTCTGTCTGTCTCGCTCTTTCCCAGAGAAGTCCTCCTCCTTTCTAAGGGCCAGCACTTGGGACGCCCCATCTCCACCTTGTCCCCAGATCCCTTGGGATCTCTGCCACCTCCTAACCCCCAGGATATGGGAACAAACCCATCACATGCGCTTGTGGCAAAAGCCACTGCCAGCTTCAGCCCTGGCACTCACTGGCCCTTGGTCACGGCAGGCTGGAGGTGGTGGCCTTCCGCTGCAAAAATACAAGAGTGTCCTTCCTGTGTTGACATGCACATGGACAAGGAGGAGGAGGATGGAGCATCCTCTTCCATGGCAGTTTCCTTGCGGGTTATTGGGTCAACAGATCAAAACACATTTGCTCTCTGCAGCCCGTGCCCTGGCACAGCTGCTCTGGAGGTGCTCCGGGGTGATGATTCCTCCAGGAAAGGCACAGGGCTGTCACACTGTGCTGAGTGGGGACAGCAGAGATGGGGCAGGGCAGGGAGCAGCACCCTGCAGGGAGGTGCCCTGACCATGGCAGCAGGCACCCTGCAGTAGGTCGAGCCCATGTGTCCAAAGTGGGGCTGGGTCAAATCTGTCTGTGGGGACACCAGGGACACTAAGGACCAGGCATAAAGGGAGCAGCATCTTCCCAAAGCCTGACACAATCTGGAGGGTTTCAGATAGACCCAGGGAGAGGACAGCCTGATTAAATGTCCCCATGATGCTCCCTGGTGGCAGCAGGGAAGGGTGCAGCTGGGCCGCGGTTGGACAACGCCAAACTGGTTTGTCTTCCCAGGTTACTGGAGCTTGGAGGGAATCACTGGGATTTGGGGATGGTCCAACCCCTCATAGACCCTCCAATCCAGCAAAGTCTCCAAGGAGAGGGGGCACAGTCGGGAGGCTCCCAAACAAAGGTGCCTGGGGTTAGAGAGAGGTGGGGTGGGTCTGGGACCTGCTGCCCCAATTAAGGGAGCAGATCCCAGGGGTGGGTCTGGGACTTGTTGCCCCAATTAAGGGAGCAGATCCCTTTTGCTTCAGAGCATCCTGGGAAGGGACAGCCCCCCGCAAAACCCTTGGACATGACAAGGTGCAGGCAGCCCTTGTGCAGTGCCAGCCACCACCATGCTGGCCTTGGGAATCTTCTTGGCATGTCGGCTGCCCCACCTGAAGCACGACTGGTCCCAGTGCTACCAGGGATGGGTCTGGCTGCAGGCCATCATGCTGGTCCCCATCTGCTGTGATGCTTTCAGCCAAACGAGCTGTTGGCTGCTCTGGCTACAGTGGAGTGGACAACTGTGGTGTCCTGCAGGGATTCTGCATGAGGGGGGAGGAGGTTGGAGGGAACAGATTGGAGGGGATGGGGAGAGCAGAGGGAAAGGATGCAGGTGAGGATGCAAGTGAAAGCATTTAAGGCAAGGAAAGGAGGAGTGTGAGAAAATTAGGGGGGTAGCTGGGAGCGGAATTGGAGACACCAGCCCCCAGTGCTGCTCTTGCAGGAGGGACTGGAGCTGGAGAGGAGCAATGGTCTTGAGGACACCTAAAGTGGTCTTAGTCCTTGGTGCAGGTAAGGAGACCCAAGGGGATGCTGAAAGTCAGGTGAGGCCAGAAGGGTGTGCTTAGGGTGTAACCGGTCAACAGCACAGTGCACCCTGGCAGGGGTTACAGTGCCTTGAAGTCTTTACCTCAGGGCCAGACACCTTCCTGGGGACCAGTGGTTACTGGGCAAACTGGGACACTGGGTGCTACCTAGGACTGCAGGCACGGAGAAGAGCGAAGTGGAGCTCTGGGTAGTGGTGTTTGCTCCTGTGCGGTGAAGAGGAACCACCTGAGCTCCCGGCTCATACTAAATGATAAAGAAATTTGCCCTCGGTGCTGGTGGAGCCTGGGACTGAGCTGTTTCCTCCCCCTTCTCTTGCAGAGCCTCCCGGCTTGCTGGCCCAAGGGTTGCCACAGCTCGGTGACAGAAGCAGTCAGGTGTGTGGCTGTGCCCCCCGGGTGCAACCCCCATGTGTAAATGTCTTGAATAAAACAGCAAAGGTGGCTTGTGACATTTTTGGGCTTTCTGAGCATCTGGCTTTTTAATGTAGAAGGAAAAACCCAGGCTGCTGTTTGCAGCCTTTCCCTGCCCCAGAGTGGGACCAGGCAGGGCAGGTGGTGACAGAGCCTTATTGGCATCCCCAGCTGCTGTCCCCAACCCTTGGTAGAGGTGACCCCCGGCAGGCTGAGGACAGCAGCGCTGGCACAGGCTCAGCCCCAGCGAGCTCTCTGCCTGCCCGTCCTAGGTAAGATCCTGCTGGCAGTCCCAGAGGTAGGGCAGGATTGGAAAAACAAAACCACCAAAGGCGAGGCAATGCCCCGGGTTTGTCATTGCTTCTGGGTGCTGGAGACGCGGGAGGTGCCTGATGTGGTGCCAAAGCGTACGAGTGCTTCTGCCAGCCCATCACGTCCTGTCCCAGCTGGCTCTGGGTGCAACTGCTGATTTGGAGGATGCTGCCCACCTCACACCATGGCTAAGACGTGCAATGGTCCTACGGAGAGCACTGTGGGGACCACTTCAGCCGAGGGCAGTGGGTGATGCCACTTCACGATGGTTTTCCCCCTGCTGCAGTGTTGTCCCCAGGCTGGAGCGAACATGGAGCTGGCACTGAGCTCCCTGGCTCATCTCCTGGTGAGGCACTGGGTAAAATCAGGGCATCTCTGCATGGGTTTTTCTATGTGTCTCCCTGTGACTACTTCGAGAAGAATTATCCCATCAGAGCCCCAAAATAAGACCCCAAAGAGGCCGTTAGTGCTGGGTGTTTGCATCCATGAGTCCTGCCCAAATCCAGCAGTTCCTGATCCCAGCAGGCAGGTTGCAGGTCTAGGCGCCCACTGTGCTGCTCCATGAGCCGATGCCTGGGGACCTGGTGGTGGGTGAACCTGTTGCTCGCCCCAACTGATTGTAGAATCAGAGAATCATTTAGGTTGGAAAAGACCCTTAAGATAATTGAGTCCAACCATTAACCTAACACTACCAAGTCCATTGCTAAACCGTGTCCTTAAGTCCCGCGTCTACACATCATTTAAATACTTCCAGGGATGGTGACTCAACCACTTCCCTGGGCAGCCTGTTCCAGTGCTTGACAACCCTTTTGGTGATGGAAGGGTTAGCGATGATTTGATGAATCAAACTGTGGTGATGCTGAGTGCTGGTCATGTGAGCTGATGTGCAACCATACAACAGGGATAACTGGAGTGTGTGGCTGGGCTGCGTGAACCCTACTTCTGCACCTGGCAAGGGATGCCCAACAGGACCTTGGAGACACGCTGAATCACGCTGGTGATGTCTCTTTATTGCCTGGCTGTGTTTTCTAGACCAGACAAGGACATTTTAAAGCAATACTTGAATAAAACTCCTGCCCCAGGATGGCAATGCAACAGGCACGACCCTGTTGCTTTGGGAGAGGGGTTGAGCCCGTGTCCCGGCTCAGCCCTGGGAGCCCCTGCCTGCAGTCATTGCTTCAGGGTGAAGTAAGTGTCCGCTTGCGTGCAACACACGAAATGGAAAGCTTGCCTACGTCCCAGCCCACCTGCTGCCTGCCCCGGCTGCTTGACTCAGTGCACTGTGAATATCATGGTGACACGGAGGCTGGAAATGCTGCTGGGAGCTGAGGAGATGTGACGTGGAAGGCAGGGTGCTGAGCCGCCCCAAGCCTCAGCCCTGGTGGCATTTGTGGTCGGCCACTGTGTGTTTTCCATATGATCTCCCTGATTTTCTGGAAGTCTGACTTAACCCCCCTGGAAAGTGGACAGGAAAGGGCAAGAGGGAGGGAAGCAGCTGAAAGGAGGGGACAGCCCCACACAGGAACCATGTCCAGCTGCATCTGTAACCAGTAGCAATATCCTCCCCCAGAGGGGTTTGGGCACCTCCTTTCTGCTGAAGTCCAGGGGCTTTGGGCATTTTTCCAGCCATTTGTGGTGTCTCCTGTGGACTCATAGTCCACACAATGTGCACAGGGCTGGATGTGGCCATAGGGAGATGGCTATGGCTCCTGATCTCTCCTGTTGGGTGGCTTTGAATAAATCCCACTGGGTATGGCAATGGAGTCCCTGTCAGTCCGGGTGTCCCCTTCCCCACCCTGTTACAGGCTATGGGTGACAGCTGCTTCTTGATACCCATGATACCATCCTTTGGAGCCTGGCTCTGTCCTCTGCTTCGGTGAAGCACATCGCTTGTGCCAAGAACCTCATGATGCTATGCTCAAAATCAGTGGTGGCCCAGGTAACAGCATGTGACATCCACTCTGCTGCTTTCAGAGTCCTCCTGGGGTGCAAAGAGCCCACCTGGGCTCTCCAGAGATGTTCATGAGGACGGGGTAAAAGGGGACGAGTGTGGAGGATTTTAGGGCTTCAAGGGGCCCTACCCACCCAGGTAACATGGGTGTGTCATTTATTGTGGGCTTCTGGCATCTCTACTTTGCTTTTACAATGTGCAAGTGGGAAGACCTCACCACCTCCTGTCTAATCCTGGAGCCCTGTTTTAGGGCTGGTCCTAATCTCTGAAAGCCTCCAGGATTTGCCCCAGCTGTCGGAGGCATCTTTTGACTTCCTGCACCGACACATCAGCTGTCGTGTTGGGGAACGGCGCTGCCCAGGCTTTCCCTCATCCCACCTGGCAGATCCTTGGTGCTGCAGTTTCCTAAACTGGCAAATGTGGGTGAATGGGTAGACTTGATGCTTTTGGGGTACAGCCAGGTTTATCTCTTGCAATGCATTCCTGTCAATAAGCTCAGCTGAAAGATGACCATGATGCATTTTTGGGAGGTTTGAATAACAATGGCATGAGGAGGATCTGATCCTTTAAGGAAGAAATGAGGGTCTTGTTATTTAGACCCACGTTTTATCTGGAAGATAAGTCAGGCGACATATCAATGGTGCAGTGGGCTGTAAATGTGGGTCAAAACCAATTTGTAAGAAGTATCTGCCTCCTGTAGAGAAGAGATCTTTTCTCACTGGAAAACATGAATACCCAGTAGTTCAGCTAAATCCTGAAATATTTAGAGTTTCAGGCAAAAAATGTGTTGACACTTAAAATATCACTAAAATTTTAATGTTCAGCCCTCCCAGTTGCCTGCAGGGACAGCCAGAGCAGCCCACTCAGTGTGCTCTTCATTTTCATGCCAAGGTGGAAGAATTGCACCAGTGGGCATTTTGTTTTGTTTCTGATACCAGACTCATTTTAGCTTCCTCAACCCAAAGTTGGAGGGCTGAGACACCCGGCTCCCATCCTTGTTGGTGAAATGACTCCATGGGAGCAGTTTCTCCCTCCCCGTTGTGCATCCACGAGTGAAGCCATCACAGTGGGTAACAAAACCTTCGGCTACCAAGTCTGGTCCCTAAGGGAAAACCTTTGACTTTGGACTTGGGCAACCTGCCACAATGCCTTTGTTATCTACAGCAGGCAGTGTAGTGTTTCCATGCTTGAGTTTGCTCAACGTACAGCGGTCTTGCCGGCAGTGTGTGAATAAACAAGATGCCAATGTACTACAGTAACATGGCCCAGATAAATCTGGATGATAAATTATGTTGATTCACTTTTAACCTATGAATCATCCTGTGAGTCAACAAAGAAAACAGCATCTCAACATCACTGAGCAGGTTGAAAAACTCAAGTTTTGTTCATATCAAGAACTTGAAGCGAAATAATTGCATTGATGTTCTTTTCCTAGGGAAAGTGTTTAATTTTCAACTGCACTCACCTGAATTGAAATAGGAGAGAAATCTGAGTGCTCATTTCCCTATGACCTAGAGTTTTGGTATTGATTTTTTTTTTTTTTTTCAGAGCTCTTTAAATTGCTTTTCTTAACACGTAATCAAAAGAAACCCACTTTTTGCAAAGTGTTTTGGTTTAGATTAGACATTATGATTGCCTTTGGGAAAGACACATGGAAGACTTCCGAGCAGAGTTGATGGTTGTGGGAGTCTGGAGGTGGCTACCTGTGAGCTGATGAAAAAAGTCATCAAGGCACGGGCCATGTGAATGCTGAGTGGTCAAGGGGGTGCCAGGATCATCCAAGACAGGATGAAATCATTGTGGGTCAAGGTATGGAGAAACCAGAGCTTCTCCAATCCTCCCTTCTGGGTGTCAGACCCACCAGGGAGCCAAAGGCAGCTAGAGAAGGACAAATGGACAGTCTCCTCTAGCCCTGTGCTGGGGACCAGGCCTGTCTTCTCTTTTGCCAGAGCAGCTTCAGAAAGTTTTCTGGTTCATGACCCACTTAGCAACTTTGAGCAACTCCAAGCTGCTCTGAGGAGCAGGAGAGACTGCCAGTGCCAGTACCCGTCCATGGCCCGCAGGCAGCAAAAATGGCCGGGAGCCCCATGTCACCCTCTCCTGCTTAAGGGAGCTCCTCCCTCAGGCATCCCAAAGGTATTTTGGGGAAGGAGGAGCCTTTCTTAGTCATATTCCTCCTCACTGGTGAAAGTAATCGAGGAACATCTGGGTTATCACATAGTTTTGGAGGAAACATGCCCTCCCTGAGATACTGATACCATCTCTTGGTGTCCTGGCTTTGTCCTGCTGCCAAATGCTGATTCTGAAATAACCAGGGGAGAAAAAAATATCCCTCCCTGGAGCAGGAGGCTAATGCTGCCAGGCTGCAGGCTTTCTCCTCAGCTTACGTGAACAGCAGAGCTAGCAGAAAGTGTGAGGTCTCCTTTGTGCTCTTTCTGGAGATCGGCAATTGCATGTCTCGCTCTCTGTGTAGAACACAGTGGGCAGGGGTCCTCAACGCAATGCCTGCATGCAACCATGAGTGCTTGCCTGTTGCTGTCTTGCAGGCAGAAGCTGAGCCTGGTGTCTGGCCAAGCCCAGCACCCCTGTGACACCCTGATAGACCAAAGAGCCAGCATTGCTGCCCTGGCCTCCTCTCCTCATACCCTCTTCCCACCCGATACATGGCTCCTGCTCCAGCTGGGATGCATTGCTCGGAGCCCTATGGCTTTTTTTGGGGATGTCACCATCCCTTTAAAGACCAGCCTGTCCAATGGAGTTTTGGTCTTTCTTCTCTCCTTCCCCTTCCTGGGTGACCACAGCTCCCTCGGCATGGAAAACCACCCCCTTGTTAGCAAAGCTCAGATCATCTACCCCTGTCAGAGTACAAGGCTTCATGCTCTGGTTGTCTCGGAGATGCCTCTTGAACCTGATGTCCATGTTTAGAGGTGTTTCCTGGGGACCACAAAACCTTGAGCCTTTGGACCAACACCCAGGAGAACAAGGCTTGCTTGGTTCCTCCCTAGCAGCATCTCTGGAGACAGGCAAGTAGCTAGGGAACAGGAGGAAACTCCATCAAACCAAATTTGAGGAAGGTTAAGGAATTAGACCATAGATTACAGACGTATCATGCAAGCATGGCAAGTGAGGGAAACAAGGACAGGCAGGGGGTGAGTGGGGTTATATCCTATAGGACTAATGTGGTTTTCCTGGGTCAGTGGAGGGCTTTGGGGCAAATCTGAGTTTGGGGGCTAACAGAAGGGTGGCGGTTCACAAATCCTGGGGTGACCAGACTCCATGGATAAGGTACTGGTCGTATGGGCAGGGCAGAGGCTGGAGGACATGGTGCAGGGCTGGTCAGTGATTAATCTTCTCCAGGAATGTGGGTCAGGGGTACAGGCAGCTGGATTGGTCCAGATGATCCCAAGAGTTGTCTTCCAACCTCAACAGATCTGGGATTGAGGTGGAGGCTGGGGGAAGACACAGGGGAGCAGCAGTGTCTGGGGTTACAGTAGGGACTACGGGAGGACATGGGGGAGAAGCAGGTGNGGTGGCTGAGGAGGGGGTAGTGGGGAGGGTTGGGAAGCCATTAGCTAGAGGGGTGCTGGTGCTGGGGACAGGAGCCATGTCCCCAAAGAAAGGTGACCTGGCTCTGGCCTGCCCCGTCGTGTGTGAGGCTGGGGGGGGTGGCAGGGGGGGCCAGCGCCATGTGCTGCAGTCCCATAGGAGGGGGTAGGGGCGTGCTGCTGAATGTGCAGGTCCCTGGTGGCTATTCCTGGCGGCCCCCGCCTGCGCAGGCAGATTGGTTTGCAGGGAGGTGACAAGTGCCAGGCGAAGCATATAAAAATCTCCCAGCCCCTGTTCTGGCTCAGTGACCTGGTTCCCCCCTCCCAGCACAGCCGTCCCGGAGCAGAGACCGTCCTTCCAGAGTGGAGACGCCTGGTCCAGAGCAGGGACTGCAGCTTCAGGGTCAAGATCCCAGATCTGGAGGAGAGACCTTTGGTCTGGATCAGGCACCACAAAACAGAGCGAAGATCCCGGAGCAGAGACCCCAAAACATCCTTTTCCCCAGTCTCCTGGCTTTGCAGCAATGACTGGCAAAACCGCACCTCCAGCCACAGACACGGCTCCGGTGGCTCCAAAGAAAGAGACAGTGCCAACCCCAAAGGAAGAACCAGCACCAGCCCCAGCCGCTGAAGAGACCCCAGCCCCTGAGCATCCCCCTGCTGTGGAGCAGCCCACAGCCCCCACAGGCGAGCCTGCTCCTGTCCCCATGGCAGAAGCAACTCCAGCCCCTGAAGAAAGTCCCTCGGCTCCGCCAGCTGAACCCCAAGCCTCAGCCCCTGAACCTAAGCATGAGAAACCAAAAGCAGGTGAGGACGGGACCAGACACTGAAGCGAGGAGGGGAGATATGCAAAGCTGGGAGGGAGCATGTGGGGGTGCCAGGGTGAAGGGACGGAGGGATGAAGTCATCAAGGATATTTTTGCAGTGGGATAGGGCTGGGGAATTAGGAGGATGGGGGGGCTGAAGACCAACATGGAGTTTGGGTGACTGCCCTCCAACAGCCCCAGTACTCAACAGCCTGTCCTCATCACTGCGGGTTTCTTACAGAGCTGCCCAGCTCCCCCTTGTCCTTGGCCGTGGAAGAAGTGAGCGAAAACTCGGTTACACTGACCTGGAAAGCCCCGGAGCAGACAGGCCAGTCGGGCCTGGATGGATACGTGGTGGAGATCTGCAAAGATGGAAGTAGGCTTGGGCTTTCCTGCCTTGTAAGCATGGAGAAGTGGTGTGTTGCTGCAGAGGCATGGGATGGAGCTGGGTAGAACCTGGCAGCATGTTTTCCCGGGCACCGTTTCCCTTTCTTTGCCCAGATGGGTTCATTTTACATGGTCATTTTTTTTTCTATTGAGGAGAGGGGCTTCCCACTGGCTTCAGGTAGTAGTGATGTCTTTAGCTGGGGGCTGGACCAGGTTTAATGTCACTGCATGTCCAGCTAGAGGGTGGAGGGGAGACCAGCATACCCCTTGAGAATGGTCTCTGATGAACTCCAGCTCTGCAGAGACCTGGGGTTGGGATGATGAAGCAAGACCTCAGCAGGAAGAAGATGCAATTCTCCTATGTTTGCCCAAAAAGAAGTGCAGAAGGAATGGGGATAATGAGGAGGAGGAGGGAGGAAAGGATCCTGGGCAGCGCAAGAGGGTCTGACATGCATCAGCCGGCAAGCCCTGCCCAAGTGAGATGGGGTTCAAGATGCTTGGAAGGAGGATAGCTGTGGTGAATGGAAGTGGACTGGTGGGTGGCAACAATTATCTGTGGTTCTCCCGTTGCATTGCTGGTTGGTGGAATAGGGCAGGTGGATAGGACTTGTGTTTTGAGCACTCTCTTGAAGCCCTGCTTGGCTTTGGGGTGAAAGTGAATGACTTGTGTGGCTGGGGGATCTGCAAGGGGTGGCTGTGGCTGGTGGCCTGGGTGCTGCTTGAGACTGGAGCAGTTTGGGAGACCCAGGTGGTCTGTGGGCCTCGGGGAACTTCATCTATGACCCTTGCTTGTTTAGCTTGTGGCAGGCACAATCAACACATGCTTGGCTGTAGGAGGCTTTCATCACAGGGCTGGGGACTGGGGAGGTAATCAGGGCTGGATGGGATGTGTGAGGAGGCCCTTGCGTGGGACAAGGAAAGATGCAGCCGTTCCTGGAGGGTGCTGGCTGACAGCCACCCAAAGGTCACAGTTTTGGATGCTCTCCTAGCTTGCTTTGGCTTGGCTGGGTGACAGCAGAGCTCTAGTCATTCAGTAATAACCACATGGGCTCTGTGACTGCTGTGTTTGGGCTGGTGCAAGACCCTGGTAGCTAAAATATTGTGAGATTTGGGTGAGGGCTAGTTTGAGTAATGCCAGTGGTGAAGGGAAAGAGGAGCTGGTAGGATTTGTCTGGTCTGACAGCACTGACAAGAAAACCTTCTTGGTTTGAAGGTGCACATGGTGGCTTAGCAAACCATGGCACACGTGGGTTGCTGTAGTTGCCCACCTGGGACACCCAGTCCTTTGGTGACCTGGGGCAGTCTGTTTTCTAACCGAGAAACCACTTAAGATGTTCTGCACTTTGCAAGGCTGTGTTAGATGGTTGATGTGGGAGGGCTTCTATGTCTTGGCTGTGGGGCAAGTTTGACATGCCCCTTCCAAGCAGGAAGAACAGTTGGAGAGGTCTAGCTGGCTGGTGGCAGGTGATGAGCAGACCTTGCATGATGAGGAGGATGTGCTGGGGAACATGGTGAGCCCCAATGAATTATCCTGGGGCAGTAAGAAGAGCAGACTGGCTGGCAGGGTGGTCAAAGGATCTTAACTACTTCCAGAAATGCATTCGGAAGGTCAGCAGGGACCATGTTTGCTGGCCTAATGCCTTTTCTTGCTTGCAAATAGCCTCCTGCTCAACAGCTGAGCTTCTGCCAGCATTTTGTACCCCAGGCTCATTGGCTGGATGGGGTGGCCAACCTCCCCTTTAAGATACTTTTTTCTGACCCAAATCATTCAGCCTTTGGAAGGAAGGTGTTCTTTGCCTCTGGATTTCACTCCCTGTGGCTTGATCCTGTTGTTTGGTGTGTGTATTTGTCTGTCCATTGCATGCCTGAAGTGCTCTGCCGGGTTCATCGTAGGTACAGACTGGACAGCTGCGAACAAGGAGCCTTTTCTTTCCACCCGGTACACAATCCAGGACCTTGGTTCTGGTGACAAGATCCATGTACGGGTGAAAGCTGTCAGCACCAGTGGTGCCAGTGTCCCGGCTACTTTGGAGCAGCCAGTCCTCATCAGGGAGATCCTCCGTAAGTACTGCTCTTGCCGTGCATAATTCCCATGTGCTTTGTCACCAGCACAGAGAAATCACAGTCCATCCCTGCAGCCTCAGCAGCCTTTGCCCTCTCACACATCGCAATCCAGCCTTTGACTGAGACGTTATTCTCGATAACTGTGTCCAATTTCCTTGGGGTGGGATGGAGTAGCTTTCTGACCTCAAGAAACTGACCCTGGTGAAGCTTTGGGTGAAGGACTCAAAATGCTGAGCCACATTTTCATGTTGCATTTCAAGAGCTCAGAAACAGTCTCACTTTCAGCACTTTTCCTCTCCTTGGCCATGCTTACATCTCTAATATGCCATCACATACACATTGGACAGCTTTGTTTGTTTAGCTAAGGAAAGTCAAGAGCTGGTAGTCTGGAGCATGGGAACTTTAATCATGCTGAACTCGCTAATGAATAACTTGCTCCCATGCTTAGCAAGACTCACATTCCTCCTGGGGTGCTGTGAACATGCTGAGGCTGATGTATGATTGCAGGGCTGGCTTTCACTTATCAAACAGCAAATGTAGTTATTTTCCCTTTACAAGGAATTATTAATGCACAAGTTTTCCTATTGCTCGAAGAACACATTGGATTTTTCAGCTGCTTAAAAATAGTAATAGTAATAACAAAATTTATTCCAGGAACCATCCGCTTTTCATAGGAAAAGGCTTGGAGAAGGCTATATAAGCATCTGGAAAGGGTCCTGCAGGGTCCGTCCTCTCAGTCTGCTTGGAGGAGGTGAATATGGCTTAGTGGTTGGTGTCTGCTGCCGTGTTCACCTCCAGATCTCAAAGGTATCCCACTATACCTTGTGGGACTGGGGATACTGAGTCATGGAGGACTGGCATGAGATGCCAAATACACAGCTCATGTTTCCCACCTCTAGTCCCATGCTGCACCCACAAGTTCAAACCCCCTGGCCCTGCTGCCTGAGCTTTGTCCCAGCCACATGTACTGGCTGAGAGATGTAAACCCCAAAGAGCTGAAAGACCCCCACACAGCTTGCTCTTGCTCCATGCTAGTGGGGTCGTTTTCTTCTCTTTTTTATCCTTGCTAACTGAAACTCTTCATCAGCAGACAGCACTTGCCTACTTTTGCATTTCATTTGAAATACAGCCCTGTGCACGCTGCCTGGCTTTGCTAAGGAACAAATTGCTCTCAATGTCCCTCTGCCTACCCATGTCCACCCCAGAGGTCCTGGTGTGTGTTTGGTGCATGAGTCCACTCCTCTCTGCCCCATCGGTTACCTTCTGGTCTTCACATTTTATTTGGGACTGCATTTTGTACAGCTCAACAGTTCATTTATAGCATCACAAGGGATTTTAAATAGCAGCAATACAGATGGCAGAGAGTTTAAAAACAGGTGGGATGAGTGGGTTTGGGAAGTGGAGAGAGACGAGGAGAAACCAGATGAAGATCAGTGTGGCAGTTGCGTTTTGCAGAGAGCTGGGGCAGGAAAAATGCCTTCCCACCCGCAGCAGCATGTCACCTGGGCCACCGACCTTGGCTAGCCCTCTCTGGCTGAGCAAGGTACTCACGAGCTGGGGAAAACACCCATGAATTAACATTCCTCCATCAAGATCAGGTTTCTCTGCGCCGCTGAGACTGATAAGCCCAAGTGGCAGCATCGATGCATGGATCCCTGGAGCAAATAACAGCATGAGCAGAGGAGAGACTGTCTCAGCTGTCGGCAGGGCCATCTGGGACTGCTGGGCATCTCCCTGCCCTCCCCATCCCACCATCGGCGTTTCATGTTCACAGCTGTTTAGCCATTGCTCAGTCCTGGTTTAATTCTGGCTGTGCCCCCTCCCCAGAGCTAAGCTCCAGCACGTTTAATCCAGGCAGAGACACACAGCTCTTTTATGAGGGGCTCACGTAAACCCGATGCCTCTCAAGAAGGATCACCAAGTGGCACTGAGCCGGTAGGGTTACACGACTGCTATTTTCACCCCGGGAAGGAGACACACACTCCATCAACATTCTCCAGTGGGTTTTTTGCTTATCTTTGTTATGTTCCCTTGGGGACGTTAGCCTTCGTTTTAAGCCTGGGGCTTTCACAGCTCTGCTGTGAGTACTGTGAGTAACCTTGCACCACCTTGGTCTCTCAATGGCCTTGAGTACACAGCGAAGGTGGAGTTCTGGCGAGCCTTGTCCTTGCTGGAATTTGGGTTGTGTGCCTCTGGAAAGTCTGCTTTCTGAGCTGGGGGAGAAGCATTTCCTAACTGGGAGATGCTGTCCTCTTCCTTGCCTACCGTGTAGGCTGTGCTGTAGCTCTTCTGGTTAAGCCCATGTTGGTCTCCGTAGCGTGGCTGTAATGAAGGGGGTGAATGGTCTGTCGGGGTGGTGCTGTTGGGTTGGTGACCTGGTATCTCAAGGATGGATATAATTTTGGGGCGCAGGCAATGGGATAGGCTGGCATGGCCCTGCAGGGAAGCAAGCACTATCCAGGAGATGAGAAGATGAGAAGAGGAAGATGTGTTTATGGGTGGGATTTCTTGACGGCCAATCAGGGGGATGCATGGAGTGGGCCAGCCACTTGAGGGCTGTGATTGCCTTGGCCCCATGGCATGACTTTCTGGTCCCCAGAGCTCCCGAGGATCCGCATGCCTCGTCACCTGCGACAGACTTATGTCAAGCGTGTTGGGGATGCTGTGAACATGATGATCCCTTTCCAGGTAGGTGGGTGATTTGGGATTTAATCCCTCAGGATTTTTCACTTCAGGTTAGCTTCTGCAATGACTTTTCTAGCCACCATGACATGCCTGGGGCCAACTGTGGGCTGGCTTGTCATGGCCCCATGTCTCATGGGCCAAGGGTGGGAGATGGAGTGGGAACCTCTCTCCCATTCCTGCCTAGCTCCTATTTTTCTCCTGCTATTGATGGTGTTGGCAATGGGACAACCCCAAACACACTAGGGCATGGGCTAGCTATTGCTGCTGTTTCAGCCCATGAGCCCTGTTCAGCTCATGCCTCTGGCTGAGCCTGGCAGGGATCTGGCCACATACCACAGGACCCCACAGCACAACAGTGGGGGTCCCCTTGGGAAGCGCAGCTGCCTTTGGAGCAGGGCAGTCCCAGGGCAGTGTGATGGGGGGAGTGATGCTGACACTGGTGGGCCACATTGGAGGTCCCTCTCGTCAACTGATCTATCACATGCTTTCGGGGACATCACCAAAACATCACCACAGCATCTGGGATGGAGGAAACCAGCCCTGAAACATGCTGGCCAAGCAGGGGGAAGTGAGAGGCAGAAAGCTGCCCCTGAGAAGAGGGACATGTCCATGTCATGTCTCATAGGTGGTTGGGGGCCTGTGCTGGCCATGCTCCAGGCACAAATTGGCCCTGGATGCTGAATTCAAGCCCCTGCTGCTAGGCTTGAACCTGGGCTCTGTGCCTGGGCAACAGGAGCACAGCTCTGCCTGCAGTGCCTTGGGCAAGGAAAGCTGGGCTTGCTCTTTGAGGACTTTGGGGGACCAGCATGTTCCAGCGTCATCTCTGGAGCCTGATGGCTTCCCATCAGTGAGGCTGGTGGGAATCGGCTGTAGTTCCTTCCCTGGAGACTGCTGGATGGGAGAGGCCATATTCAGGCCACTGCTGCCTGGACAAAGTGGGGTGGCTCTGCCCACCCGTCCTTCCCAGCAGGACCCATTGGGACTGTGCAGTCGAGTGGCTCCTAACCTGCCTGTGCGGGTTGCTCCAGGGAAAACCGCAGCCCGAGGTGATCTGGACCAAGGGTGACCAGCCCCTGGACACCAGCCGCATCAACATCCACAACACAGAGAAGGACACCATCTTCTACATCCGTGAGGCGCAGCGCAGCGATTCGGGCAAGTATGAGCTTGCCGTGCGGATAAACGGAGCGGAGGACAAGGCTACCCTGGACATCCAAGTGATTGGTAAGGCTGGGGATGGGACCCTGCAGGGTGGCTCTGGGGCTCGTTTCTGCCCCTTGGTTGGGGGTAGCTCTTGTTCTGGGTGGGACAGGACAGGGCCAGCAGCAAGGCAAGGAACTCTGGGGTGCGTCTTCCAGTGGGATCTTCCCCAGGAACATGGAGGTTACCTCCTCTGGCTGGGGATGCAGGATTTCTGCCATCCCATGCCCATCACAGCTTCTCATCCCTTGTGTGCTGCAACAGTGTGAGACGAGATTAAAAGTGAAGTCAAGGCACAGAATGTGGGGATAGCAAATTAGGATGCCACCCAGTGAGGGTTTGTATTTGCAGAGCCACCGGCCCCCCCCCAGAACCTGAAGCTGGTGGATGTGTGGGGCTTTAATGTGGCCCTGGAGTGGACCCCCCCGGTGGACAACGGGAACTCCGAGATCAAGGGCTACATGGTGCAGAAGTCAGACAAGAAGAGTGGGGTGAGTTTGGGCACTCCTGGGCCCCCGTGCCCTGGTGCTGCGGATTCCCTTATGGGAGAGGGGGAGGTGAACACCCCTGTCTCCCCTCATGCCTTCATCCTTTGGACAGCCTGCCTTTCCTCACTGCTCTTTTTTTTTTTTTTCCTCCCAGAAATGGTTCACGGCACTGGAGCGCTGCACCCGCACTAGTTGCACCATCTCTGACCTCATCATTGGCAATACCTACTCCTTCCGGGTGTTTGCAGAAAACGCCTGTGGGCTGAGCGAAAAAGCAGCTGTCACCTCCGGGGTGGCCCACATCAAGAAGACAAGTGGGGACAAGGCCCTGGCTAAGGGGCTGGGGATGGTAGTGGGCAAGAGGGGTCCTGTCCCCACTGGGGCTCGTGGGGCTTCCTCGGTGTTGTGGTGATGCTGCTGGGCTGGCCCCAGGACGAGGCTGTGTGTCCCCAAGGCAGAGGTCCAGAGGTCCTCTGCCCCCTTCTACACCTTGGGGAAGGCTTGTGCCATGGTCAGCCCCCTGGGAGGGATCAAGGCATGGACATCCCTCGGGTAAGAATGAAGCAGGAGCTGGGAGGGGTGAGGAACAGCCCTGGCTTTGGCCCCACGGCTCAGGGCCAGCAGAGGAAGAGACCCCTGCAGTAGTCCATCTCAGTGCCAAATCTCCAAACCGGCATCCCTGAGCTCTGTTTTCCCTCCATCTATTTCCATCCTGCTCCCTGGTAGCACACAGTGAGTTGGGGTCTCTACCTTCAGCATAGCCTACCTCCAGCTCCTATTTCTGTGCGCTGAATTTTGGGGATGGAGCAGGAGGTCCAGAGAGGTGTCTGGCCTGAATCTGACATGCTGCATGTGGCATAAATCACAGTGTTGGTTTCTAGACTGGCATCTCCCCTGTCCCCTGCAGGGACTGGGCACTAACATAACATGATTGGATGAGAAGGGATTTGTAGACAGGGCTGGTCTGAGCTGAAGGCCAGGTCCTTGGGTCAGGCTAGATGCTGTCTGGCTTGTTATGTGAGGGAGCAGAAGTATTTTGGGGTACCTTGGGCTGAATCACTGCTGGTCAGCCCAGGAGCCCCAGCTCTGCATCAATCTAGAATTAATTATTTTCTTAGAAACTGCTTACCAGCCAGAGAAGATTCCTCAACGGGACATGATGGAACCTCCAAAGTTCACCCAGCCCCTGACAGACCGAACCACCACCCGGGGCTACAGCACACATCTCTTTTGCTCCGTTCGGGGCTTCCCCCAGGTCAGTGGTTCCTCCATGACGGACAACATCGCCTCCACGTTTGGGCAGCCACCAGTGGGGTTTTTGCAAGGTGGCTGGATGCACTGGGAGATGGTTAGTCATGTTGCGCTAGGGTTGGATGAGGTTAGGAGGTTGCAGCTGCCCTCTGAGTCAAACTGGGGCAAGTTTGGGGTATTTCTGCATGGAGATGGGAGACTGGTCTTAATTGAAGCCATGCCCTGTTTCCTTCTGCACTGGGGGAGGAAGTGTGGAACAGTGGTTAGGGCTCAAGAATGGGACATTTAGCTCTTCAAACTACTTCTGACTGTGAATCCCACCATGGCCACCAGCGTCAGGCAGGGTCACGGCAAAGGCAGAGGGAGGTGTCTGCATTTTGGGGTTAGTTAGACTTCTCATTTCTCTCCCTGCTTTAAACAAATAAATATATCCTGCTGCTTTCCAGCCCAAAATCATCTGGATGAAAAATCAGATGGAGATACGGGAAGACCCCAAATACATAGCGATGATTGAGCAGGGTGTCTGCTCACTGGAAATCCGCAAGCCCAGCCCTTTTGATGGGGGCATCTACACCTGCAAAGCTGTGAACCCCTTGGGGGAAGCCTCAGTAGACTGCAAACTTGATGTGAAAGGTAATATTGGCTGAGGAGATAGAGGAGCAGGTCTGCTTGCCTGCCTTTTCCTGTTCTAACTTGCACAGTGGTGTGATTAGTCCCTGTTTTGTGTTGATCCTGGTGATGGGGAAGCCTAAGGACACTGGGCAACCCAGTGGAGTTGGAGCTTTGGGCTTCTTGGGTTTATGGTCTTGAAGCATCTTGAAATTGCCTTCCCTCCTTCATGGCCAAAAAATGGGGAGGAAACCAGAAACTGCAGAGCCAAAGGACCAGAGGTGCTGTTGGAGGCTGGAACAGTTGCTTGCACCTCACTGCATCTACCAACACGTGTGTCCCAAGCCATCCACAAGCCCTGCGTGTGGGGGCTGTGATGAACCCCCTCCACTTGCACCTGGGCTGTTCTGATTTATGTCTCAGGATCCTGCCCAGGCTTTCCAGCTCACATTTCCCTGCCTCAGCAGAGCACCCAGCCCAGCCATTGCACAGAGGCTTTGCTCCCTGCAGGCGCCTCTTCTGCGTGCTGCAGACCCACCTTGGCATGCAGGAGGATGCATGCCCACACACTATATGCAAGTTCCTCAAGTGGCGGTGCATGCTTAGGCATATGCCGTTTTTATTTTTTCTCCTCCCGTTCCTTCCCAGCACAGGCTTTCCCCAGACATGCTCTGCCCTACTTCCCACACAGGCAGAGCTCCAATTCGGCAGGTGCCCAGCACCCTTGGTCCCTGCTGAAGCTACAGGGCTGCTGGCGTGGCACGGGGTCGGTGCTTGGCTCTGTGGCAGCTGGTGCCAGGGCTTCCAGCCGGTGCAGCGAGCACTGACCCAGCTGGCCCCGGCCACGCTGCCCTGCAGGCAGGGCTGTCAGTGCAGCCATGCACACAGCATGGTGAAGTCAGCCAGGAGGATGAGCTGCTTGTTGTGCTGGGGACACAAAGCACCTGGGAGTCACCCAGGCTGGGATCTTGGAGGCAAGCTGCCCAGGAGAGGCGGTGGTGGTGGTGCGCGTGATTGGTCAGAGCATGCGTGCGCAGGGATGGCGCGTGCAGGTGCACGTTGGTGTACGCGCGTGAGCGGGTTGGTCGTGCCCTGGCTCACTTTTGGAAGTCAAAAAGGGAGTAAGATGAGGGGAGTTCAGGGGGTTTATATCTCACATGCTCTCCCGCAGTGCCTCAGTGAAGACAGATCGGAGGACAAGATGAAGAGCAAGGTAGGTCTGCTTTGGGGCTGCGGGATGGCAGGAAGGTGGATCATTTCATTTGGGATGGATTGGGTTGTGTCGTGGATTAGCTGTTGTCACCTGCTAATGGAGCCCCACCTTGGGTCCTCCTCATCCCATGGCTGCAGATGCACTGGTGGGGTGGGATGCTGCAGAGCCTGAGAGAAACCTACCCCTTTGCAAGGTGGAGGGAGGGCTGTAAATATGGCCAGGAGGATGAAGATGCACGTGGAGATTGGTGTGCCTGGCAGATGCATGGGCAGGATGGTGGGCAGAGCCCCAGTTTGCAGGCAGGGCTCAGAGACCTAGGGCACCAGGAGTTGGATGCAGACGAGGGCCAGGTACTGGGGCTGGGGGCAGGTATAAAGGAGTGTGAAATGGGGCTGTGGGGTGGAAAAGCAGAGTTAAGGGATTGCACCTGAATTTTGTGGGGCAGGAGAGGGTGGAAGAGCTGGGCTGTGTTTGTCTTGCATTAGACCCGTGGCTGGGACGTGGTTTCCTATCTCATCCCTGCCCACTGGTAGCGGTGTCCTCACACGACTCGGATCTCATTCCTTTACCCCAGGTGGATGCTGCAGCTGCTGTGCAGTAGCGTGGCATGTGGTGATGCTCCTGGCCATGGCCTCTGCTGCCTGCTGGCCTGCCCCCTCCCTGGCAGTGCTCTGGTGGGGCTGCACCTCAGCCTGCCATGGCATGGTCCTCTCTGAATTTGTCCTTAGCTGTGACAATAAAACAAGCCCATCTGAGGGGCTTTGGTCCTAATAAAAGAACCTAAACCACTCTGTCCTGCTTGTTGGGGGGTGGGTGTGGGTGAGGGGAGGTAGCGGGGAGAGAGCTGCCAGGGATGCTATGGATTCATATAGTGTCCCACTGAACCATGGGCGAAAGAGATGGTTTTTGAGCTTGGAAAGAAAGGAACAGCTTTATGGAACATATATGAAGATGACTAAACCAGAAGCAACCCAACAAGGAGGAAGAGGAGGATGGGGAAAAGTTTCCTTCTGGAGCTGGAGAGTGATTCTGGCTGGGGGAGTGGGGGAAATAGCAATATCAAAACTGTGGCATGGTGATGCTTCTTCATCAAGGCCTAATTTCTTTATCTATGCCAGTGATGCAATGATCCAGCCATGCACTGCAGCCAGCATCCCCTCCCCGTGGCATGAGACGGCAGGGGCAGGACATGCCAATGCATTATCCGAAGACAGAGGAATTGGCCCCATTAGCTACTGATAGCTCAAGTGCAGAAAGATGACTTGTTACTTACTGCTCTGAGACAGCTCAGGTCAGATGCTGCTTATTAACAGAGAGCCCAGACAGATCCATCAAGTTGACTAAGCGCATCGTTAAGCAGGGGTCAGCAGTGCAGAGTACCTCCTCTGCTGCACAACCTCCTTCTTGGGCTGACGGGTCTGGCACGTGGGCGAGGGCAGGAGCTCTCCCAGCTGTGTGCCAGCTCCGTCATGGGGCCAGACCCAGATCCTGCCCTGAGAAAGGCATATCCCGGCAGGCCCTGGCACAGCAAATACGGGTGCAAATCCAGCCTGGGCATCTGCAGATCTGAGCCCAGCCTGCCTTTGGTGCCACTGGAGAGCAAAGCCAGGCAGTGCCTATGGCTGAACTAGCTGACCCCTCTCTGCAGCATCTTTCCTGCCATCCCCATCTGCACCCAGTCACTATTCTCCATGCCCACACTGAAGTCCAGGGAGGTATTGTTGTTCCTCGGGGCTCAGCACTGGCACAGCACTGTCTGCACGGGACATAGTTTCCACCATCAGAGGGCATTGTCAGATTAATTTTTATCCCAGCCGATGGTCAGGCTGATTTATTAGGTGGTTGGGGTTAGCCAAGATGCCACTTGTGGTGGAGGCTGCAGTACAGCTGGCAGGTCGAGAGCAGGTCTTCCCTTGGCATGCTCACACCTGGCCTTAGACACTGATGGGGATGTCCTGGCCCCCTTGATGTCCCTGGCATCTCTGCATGTGGCTTTGGCCAGTGGGAGCCTTGGGCGACAGGAGCTGGGAGTGGGCTGTGTTAGCTGGGGGTTTGCTAACACAGGGGAGAAGCAACATCTCCATGACTGTGTCATGCTGCACGCTGTGCCCTTTCCAGACTCTTTATGCAGTCCTACAGGGCAAAAATTATGTTTGTAACCCCACAGGGGACCAGGGTGGGTAACAGCATCCACTTTTAGTGAGCTCTCCCTGGGAAAGGTCCGGAGAGCATGGAGTGGAAAAATCCACTAGATGTTTTCTCTGAAAGCAATCATCCACGTGCCTTTTAATTTATGAGCATCCCAGTCATCAGGTTTCTGGGCACCTTAGCAAGGATCAGGCAAAGGCATCAGTTCCAGGAAAGCAGCCTCTTGCACAAAGAAGATGCAAGTGGGAATCAGACCCGTGCTCGGTAAACAGCAGCCCTAACTGAAGGCGAAAGTACTGCAGTGCAAAAGACCACGGGCATGGGGTGTGTGGGGTCCTCTCTGTGCTAGCCTGGGGTTGCAGCATCCTCAGGCACTACTGATATGGGATTTGGGGTTCTTCACCTTGAGGGGGCTGGGAGGTTGTTCAGGTCCCCTCCATCACGATGAGGTCCAAGGGAAGGATTTGCTCCTGTCCTTGCCTTTGCTCTTCTACTCTGCTCCCGTTTCGCCCAGTGTAGTCTGAGCCAGGAGCCTGGGTGTGATTATATTGAGGGTCTTGCAAAATATGTGAGGCTGAGCCCCTCATTTCCTCTCATTCTTCCTCCTGCCCTTCTTTGCTGCCCTCCTCTTCCTCTCAAGAAATAGAGGAGCTCTGTCCAGGCTAAATGGAGCTGGCAGCAGTGGTGAATGAAGGGGACACCCAACAGCCCCATTGACTGTGCTACATGTGCACAGCATTGCTCTCCATAGCCAGCTAAAGAGCCACCTGTAAATCTCACCCACCCAAGACCGTTTTCCTTTCCACACCCCCTCCCAGCCCCTGTAGGAACTTGCTGCAGTCACTTTGCCCATCTAAGGGGCACAGCTCTCCCAAGGGCAGGGAAAGGGTCATAAGAAGCGTGTTTTCAGTGGGAGACTGGTGAACATGGGATGCTGATAAGAAAAGAATCCAAATTAACTCAAATTAACTCTTCCCACCACCGCTTCAGCTCCAGAGGATCCTGATGCAGAGCTGGGACTGGCAGTGCAGCTGCCAGCATCCATAGGGACCACAGAGCTGCGTGGGGCTGATGGTCCATCTCCAGCCAACCCCTCCTCAAATGTGACCAACGATACACCCTGCCCATGGCTAAACCTGCGGCAGATGTATGGGGTTGGGCAAATGTGCCTGCGACAGCACCAACGCAGTGGCCCGCAGACATCTCCCACTCACCCCCAAACGTGCTCAGGTACCTCTCTGCTCCCCTGGGCCATGGAGGTGGCTGCATTAAGCCACAAAGTTTGGGTCGAAGGGATTTGGCTGCACAAGGAGAGTGCAGGAAGTGTTGTGGGAGACTTGAAACAAACAGGGGCTGGGAGAGACTTGCCTCTGCCCTGCACACAAGACAGGCAGAAAAAAAGAGGGGAAAATGACTCAAAGGCAAAGTAAAAGGACAGAAAAGACACAGGGAGGGGATGCAGCTCCCTGAGCGCAGCTTGCAGAGGTGGTGGGCAGCAAAGGGTACTTCTTGCAGAGCGTACTCTGGGGGCTTCCTTTCCCCTCTTTGGTAGCGTTGGGAATTGGAGACTGACCTTTTGCTCCATGGGGATGGTGGGTTCATCACCCTTGTGGGTGCTGGCATTGCCATGGGATGCCTTTTCCCATATCTTCCCATGCCCCAGACCAGATCTTCACCTCTCCCTGGTTATGGAGGGGAAAGAAAGCCCTTGAAAGCTCCCAGCTTCAGAGCTGCAGAAACCACACTGCCCTGGGCTCCCCCGTTCTCAGCAGCTTCACTGCCACCAGGGCACCCCTTTGCCCCAGTGCCCAGGTACCCCCATGGGTCCATGGACATGGGGGCCGGAGTGTGATGTGCCCCCAGCATCACCGACTGACACGCTCCAAGGAGCCAGAGGTCTCCATCAATGGCAGAGGACCTCCTGGGTGGTTTTTATCATTTTACTTTATTTGCATGAAGATAAACTGCGCCTTTGTCTGTACAATTTCTCCTTAAATACTTGGCAACCCTTAAAAAAAACAAAACCAAAAACAAACAGGAAAAAAAAAAAAAAAAGGAAAGGAACAGTGCAGGCTACAATATCAAAACAGTACAATGCTTGTGAATAAATAACCCCCTGGGGCAGGTGGGGGACACGGCTGTTCAGATTGCACAGTGCTGGTGAATCCAGCTCTTCTGGGTCCTCTCCAGCCCTTCCTGCGGCAGCAGGAACAGCGGTCAGATGGGGACGGGGCTGGGCATGGAGTACCCCTCTCTGCTCTCCGCCAGCTCCTAGTTGCCCGGCTCAGCCGTGGTGGTGCTGGCATTTTTATTGGTTTTGCAGCAGAAGTACTGGTTCCAGATCTGCAGGAAAGCTGTCCGGAACTTCTTGATCCTGAAGGCGTAGACGATGGGGTTCATGGCTGAGTTGCCATGGGTGAGGAAGATGGCAATGTAGGTGAGGATATGTGGCGTCTCACAGGATGGGCAGAACAAGGTGATGCAGTTGAGGATGTGCAGAGGGAGCCAGCTGAGCACGAAGAGGAAGAGAACCAGTGCTAACGACTTAGCGATCTTCAGCTCCTTCCCATAATACTTCTGAGGGTCGTTGGAGCTGGAGGAGACCTTCTTGTTGAGTTGCTTGCGGATAAGGTTGAAGACTTCCAGGTAGATGAGCAGCATCAGCAACAGGGGAGGCAGGACCCAAACGAAGAAGTTGAAGTATACCATGTACTCCATGCTGATGACCGTCTCAAACTGGCACTTGATGACAAACTCCGTGTGGCTGGCATTCAGCTCCTGAGTCCTCCGCATCTTGTTCAGGTTGTTCCAGCCAAACATAGGGGTGAGTCCTACCAGAAAGGAGACAATCCAACAGCAAGCAATGGCCATGGCTGCCCTCCGGGGTGTCACCACGGTCTTATATCTGTGGAAGAGACAAGAACCGCAGGAAAGAATTAAACACAAGTGGGATGGTCTGCCTGGGGGTTACGACTGCTCCACGTGGGGTGGCAGTGCCCATGTTGAGATGGCATGATGCTTCCCATTCCCTTCCTTGGCTATCAGTGACAGCTTGTCCTGACAGATGTGTTAACGGACTGGTTTCTCCGCATGTGCCCAGGGGAACTTCACCCTGTCTCCCACCCCAGGGATGGGCAGAGACCTCAGACATGATCCTGGAGCTCTGGGGGTTGGTGCCAAGCCAGAAATGCATTAGCGATCTGGCACGTGCCTGTGTGCTCAATCCTGAACACCCTACACCCAGAGCAGCAGGTCACCCTTTCCTTCCCCCATGCACGAGCCTTGCTGGCATCCTGTCCCAGGCAATTCTCCCTGCGCCAGAGGAGGAAATCGCCAAGCAAAAGCATCCTCTGGGACCTGCTGGGCTGGAGGAAGGATCTGCTGGTGCTAATGGACTCCTGGGGAAGCTTCTGGGCACAGCCTGTTTCATTTCCTAATGTGCTGGGCCGATCGACAAAACCCACTTTCCTAGTGGGCTGGTGCCAAGGGATGGAGGAGAAGAGCCGTGCTTCGGCTGGGCTCTACTCCCTCCCTGATGCCACCAGGGAGCACACCAAGGCTGGCCTCATCTCTCCAGAGATCTGCAAGCGGGAAGTGGAGCCTGCTAGATTGATTTTTCACCCTAGCCCTCAAAGGAAAGCTTCTCCTTGGAGGCCAAGAAGATTCACAGCCCAAGGGTTACTGCTTTCCACTGGAGGGGATTGAACAAAGAACGTTTTTCTGACTGTTTGCTGGGGTTTTCAGTGATGCTGGTGTTAACTCAGCCATGTGGAGGTGGCTGGCAAATCTGGATCTCCATCCTGATGCTGAGAGCTCCCTGCTGCGTATCTGCAGCCTTTACCTGTGATGGAAAAATGGGGCATTTTGGGGCTTTTTGATGCAGCTAAGGACCCAAACTCACTCTTCCTCCCCCTTGAAGCTCCCTTCTCAAGACCCATCTCATGGGCAAGGTGTCAGGATGAGAGCATGGAGGGGTGCAGGGTGGAGAGGAGGACATCAGCCCCAGGAATTCAGAGAGTCCAGAGCCACCGGTCCCCAACAGCTTTCCTGAATGAACCCCCCTCTGATCTGGGAAAAGATTCCCAGCATCCCAGATACAGCCAGGTCCCGTGGGAAGGAGGTGGCAATGCAGGCTGCTGTTTCCTCTGAAAGCCGAGGCTGGAGCTGGAGGGTGATTTATTCCTTGTGGGGAGGAGAGAGGGCAGGAGACCCTGAGAAAGGTGCAGGGCAGGGAGAGCTGGGGCATGGGGAGGACAAGGGGTGGTGGGAGAGCACCGGCACAGAGGGCTAAGCAAAAGGAAAGGGGGGGGGGCCCATGGGAGCAGTGGGTGGCAGAGGGATACCAGAGGCTTCCGTGGGGCTGTGTGCTGGCCTGTGCGCCCCACATCAATGATAACGGGTCCTTGGGCAGGGCTGATGTGCCCTTCCAGCCGTGACACCCCTCTCCCACCTCCCTAAGCTCAAGCAGCTCGGGGAGGCAGGGGTGACGCTAGAAATAACAGCACCAACCCCCCTGCCCTAGCTCCTTCCTCCTTTGCAGTGCCCACAAGCTGTGTCCCATCTCCCCTCTCCCAGCGGTTTCTAGGGTCTTCTACTGATTTTGCTGAACGCACTGCCATCCTGGCTGCTCCCTGCCCTGCAGAGTTGTGTGACAGCCATCACCAGAGAGATAAGTCTGCTAAGCAGCAGCAGTGCCACTGCAATCCTCAAACACCCTCCCAGGGCTTGCAGCCAGCACCCAGGCATGGAACTGCTCCCAGAGCACCCACCCCTTCTCCCCCTGCCATCATGCCTGCGTTGGGTGAGCACCCAGGACAGAGCGAGCATTCAGACCCTGGTGTTAGTCATGAGCCAGGGTCACATCAGAGGACACGGTGTTCACTCTTGCAGCCAAAGTAAAGGGGATGGGGAATGGCTGCGGGGGGCCTGGCCCCCCGCAGCTACAGAACATTGCATGTTGTTGCAGATGGCTATCAGGACAGCTGCGGAGGTCGAGCAGACCTCAGGTCCCTTGATGCACATAAGCTCACATGGTTCAGAGTGTATAACACACACACAGCAGAGCAACCACCCCACATGCCACCAGCTGCTCATCCACCTCCCCACTTCACTGCATGTCCCTCCCACCTCCTCACTGCGCATCTGTCCTCCTTGCTGCACGTCTGTCCTCCTTGCTGCACATCCATCCTTTCTCAATACACATCCATCCCTTGTTAATGCACATCCATCTCCCCTCCACTTCCCTCCTTCCCTCTCTGCCTCACATGGATGCCTCCACCTTGCTGCACATCCATCTGTCCTCCTTGCCACACACCCATCTCTCTGCCATGGTCCACATCCATCCCACCTTGCTGCACATCTCTCTGCCACGTCGCTGCACATGCCTGGCCTGACACACACAACAGTTCGAGCATCAGGACCTGGCTCTCCCTGCTCCTTGCTTCACTTCACACCGTGAGATTTAAGCATGGCACTGCAGAAGCAGCCAGCAGCTGAGAGCAAACCTGTCCATGCATCCCCCCTGCACATGTGCACCTGAAAAATCCATAGAAAACAACAACATTTGGAGCTGGGTCTTTTGTTTCTTTTGCTCCTTCAAGCAACAAGCCAAGGGCAGAGGCAGCTGCAGTACCCTACAGGGAAATGTGCTCCCCGGAGGCTCACGGGTTCCCACTGTCCCCCGTCAGCCCTACATGGAGAACGACAAAAGCCATAAAATGACTGAGTTCCTCCTCTGTCCACCCCGCAGTGTCTGACCATGCAGCTCTCATGGGGCTCAGCTGCTCTGAAGGCTGCAAACCCTACTTAAAGGAGGGAAATGCAAGATCCCACCTAATGCTCAACCCCATGGCATGGGGCATTTGGTGGGGAGCAATTAGCAGAGGGGTCAGGGACAGACTGTTCCCATGTTTCTTTCTTGGTTATGCCATAAAGAAAAAGCCTTCCTCATTTACCTCATTTTGCATTAATTTGATGGGGCTGGAATCTGGGACCTGTCTGAGAGACAGAAGCACTAGAAAATGCTGATAATGGCTCACAATTAATAAATAATCTTATTATTATCAGCAGCATTGGAACAACTGCTAGCATCATTGCAATTTGATTACTACTATCATTTTTATTTACAGCTGTGACTAAAACATCTATGATAATTGCCACCACCATCGTCATACAATTTGGGTTTGTTTCATTGTCTGTGGGGTTTTGAGCCTGACCATAATTGCTAGATTTTCCTCCTGCCCTTGCTTACTGGTGGTTTTTGCACCACACCTTCCCCACAGAGAAGGGCATTGTCCCAGGTTCTCCTGGATGCCCTGTCAAGGCCAGGAGAAAGGAGCTTGGACAGAGCACAGCAACCATCCAGCCTCATTGATATCCCAGCGAAATAGGATGAGCAGGAGCTTTGGTTTGGTGTGGAACAAAAATGTCTTTGAGGATTTGGAAAATAATGCAAAGAGGCAAAATATCAATTATTGATGGATTGCTGTTTGCACCCCCAGAGGAAGTGCAAGAAATGATGGCTGGAGGTGGAGGAAGCAAGTTGTCCCTAAGGGCTACACAGAGCTAACGGGGAGACATGGAGCAGGCTCCTTCAGGGATTGATGATGCTGCCTCATGGTGGGATGGTCCAGGAGATTTTGCAGTCAAAGTTTTTTGGGCTCAGGATGGAGTCACAGGGGGAGATGCTAGGGCCCCTTTTCTCCAGGAGATGACAAAATGCTCCCCAGGCCCTCACCCTGAGAACACTGTCAGCCCTCCTTTCCCTTTGCTCATCATTCCCAGACTAGATTCAACTTCTTCTGCCACACCTTGATGTGGCCAGAACTCTGCATCCCTCTCCGCTGCAGCCAAGGGAGCCCAGCTCAGCCCAGGACCTGCTCTTTAGGTGTCTGGCACCAGGTGGGCAAAGCCCCATGGCCATCTAACATATCAGGACACATCCGAAAATAAATGGAGAGCAGAATATTCATTGGATTTCTATTGATTTGACTTTTGTCTTGGGGCCTGTCCCCCAAAAAAGAGATGAGGGCTCATTTCCTAGATCTCCTACCCACAGGTCGATTCAAGTCTAACACTCACAAAACATCTCCTCTTGTTTTGGTTGAAAAAGCTTCAAAGATTACAGGTCTGGTTTAAATAAAATTTGTTTGTTTTTAGTGTTTCTGTGAATATCCTTTTGTGTCCAGTAAATACTTGCAATTGTCCAGCCAGCCCCAAGATGCGGCTTCGCTGGTCCTTGCTCTGGTAGGGTTTATTGCAGTGCAATTCCTGGGGAATTAATTCACTAATGAAGGCAGGCCATCGCTAATGAAATGAAGCTGGAGCCAATGTGGTAGGAGGAAAGGGGGCCAAACTGACATGAAGCTCATCTGCATTATGAACGCAGCAAGGAAAAGCAGCCAGAGCATGTCCTGACCTAATTGAAAACCTCTAGACAAAAGTGCTTTGATCTCAGAAGATTTTGGTTTCTGCTCCTTTTTTTTCTGGCTGTATCTTTGCTTCAGATCTTTCAGAGTCCTGGAGGCTACAGGGTGGGAAAACTCAGATGTTGGTGTTCAAAGCTGCTCAGAAATGTGAAACTGAGAAATGTGAAGTAGCATCCAGGTTCTGTGAGGGGCAATCTCAGCCGTGGCTCAGGGCAGGGACAAGGAGGCCCCTAGGGACCCACACAAGGTGAGAAGAACTGCAGAAGGGACACTGCATGACAGAGGAACCCTGATGATTGCTCCTTTGTCACCTCTAACCCTGGACATGAAAAGTTTGTTCCTTCTTCAGCCTCTTTCTTTAGCTGTTTTCCCCTTTCCCTTCAGATCTCTTTTGGGCTTCATGTAGGTAAAAACCTAAGTTCAAAATCTTGAAGGTTATCAAGAATATAAAGGTGTATTAAAATGTCTAAAAACGTCTGTTAACATGGGCATAAATGTCTCAGCACCAACATCCACCTTGCACCATTTGGGTGCATCTCCTATTTGTCCACATCCCGCTTATGTGACAGTTGGGAGCTTTGTGGCTATTTGAGGTCAAACACCAGCCGCTCAGCCCTTCACACCCCTGATGGCATCCACCCAACAACTGCAGCAGTCAATGCTAGTGATGGGCCCACATTGTCTGCAAACACGGCTTGAGCTGTTGGATGGCTCCCACCATGAAGGCATTTCACACCCTCCTGCATCATCCCAGCAACTCTCACAGCCAGGATGGGGGTGACAGGCCTCAATGACACAACTGTGGAGGTGATGTGAGAAAACATCTCCTGGGCAGAGGGGTGCTGACACCATTTCAGCATGTTGCTCTCGTGGTCACATGCTTCTGGGTTTCCACCTTGGAAGAATTGTGGTTTTGTGACTGCTGATGGGTGCGTCGCCATGTGAGTGGAGGCCTTGGGAGGGACAGATGTCAACTAACATCAGCCAAAGCTGTTAGCTGGATAGAGCTTTCCATGACAGCCTAGTCTTACAAATGCTTGGAAGGGAGGAGACTGACCCTATCAGCATCTCCTCTGGGATGCATGGGGGATTGTCCTGATCCCAAAATCCCAGACTTGTTGCTTGTCAGATACCTGGCAAGTAAAGATGTAAAAAACTGGTTGAAAACCCATGGAGAGTCTTTCAGGTGTGCCAGAAGCATGCATCCTTCTGGAGCAAGGACATTGGTGTTGGTTGGTGATGGAGCCCCTGTTCTGCACCAAAACAGCCCAGCAGTCTCCATCAGCACAGTATTTCCAGCCTGACATCAATGTCCTACCACAGAGACACTTCCTAGTGCTCCAAAGGGACCAGGAGGACCCAAGGTTCCCTGTGCACTGTACCCTCCCAGCACCTCTGGTTGTTGGTCTGCAAGAAATTTGAGCTCTGGGAGAAACCTGAGAAGTGCCAGCAGGCTGCTGGTACAAGGGTCATGGTGGGAGAGGACAGGCCAGGTGGCTGCAGCAAGGCGGTTTCCACTGTCCTGGCCTCAGACTCCTCATGTGACCTTGAGGAACTGATTTAAATGGAGCTGAGGAGGAAAATCCCTGCCTGGCACCGTACCCACGTCTGTTTGCTCAGGGTGAGCAAGAGCTCAGCTGGAGGAGACAGTTGGGTGAGGACAATGTTGGGTTTTCTATAGGTCACACATTCAGTGGGGCTGCAGCACGTTCCCACAGCAGAGAGTCACCAATGGAAACAGGCAGCTTTTACCCACCACCCATGCAGATGGGGCTGCATCTGAAATCTCCACCTGGAACCTCTCTGGCACCCGTCGAGACAGAGCCCGGGTCAGGGCTGTCCTGCTCCCATCATCACCAGCTGCCCCAGTCTGGAGCACGGACTGGGACAGCCCAGGGCACGACAGCAGAAGGGTGCTTGCCGCTCCCTGAGACATGTGCTGCAAGAAGAGCCGGGGGACAGGAGGTTCAAAGCTAGAAGACTGAGAGAGTCTCCAGGGATGGATGTCTCTGATGAGTGACAGGTCCACCCTGCCACACTGCTGCGAGTCCCGTTGTGTGCAATGAGCCGTAATGGCAAGAGGTCATGGCTGCCACCACAGCTGGAGCAATGCCCTGCAGAGGGACAGAGCAGGGCTGGGACCACCCCACCAAGAGTCAGAGAAGGGTTTTCTCACCTTATGATGTCCATTCTGCTTGGTGTCATTTCTACGAGCAGCTGGCACCTTTCTAAGCCCTATAGCTCAGCCTACCTGTGGTGACCTGGAGTTACAGTAGCTCGGCATCTCAGGCTCAGCAAAGACAGGAGCTGGGCATGATGAACCCTCTTCTTTGAGGACCTCTGCTCCCAAAACACATTCCATCTCCTCCACTGCACCAAGAGGAGATGGCACCACACCACAAGGCTGCTTAATGCAAACCTCGCCCACAGCCATCACGAGAGAGGTGGAAAGTGTGTGCATGGGGGTGTATAGATCCATAAGTGCACTGGTTGTGTGCATCCCACTGAAGTTCCTCCTGGTCCAGTCTGTGTCCAGGGTTTGGTTTTACCATCCTAAAATGGTAGCTCTCTGCACAGGAATCATTCTGCAACAAGCGACTGCAAAGCGCAAGCGGCTATGGCCGGGCGAAGCAGCTGGCAAGTCCACCAAATGTTTCTAACTGCTTTTAACAGCCAGTAATTCTTTAATGGATAAGGGCGAGGGTGATTATGAGGCTTATGAGAACAAATCCATCCTGCCAAAATTGACTGGTCCCCACACATTGAGACACAACGTCCCCAGGGCTTTGGTGAGTGCTTCGTTTAGTGGTGGGTGAAGCTGGAGCTGGCCACAGCTCCAGCACGCGGCAAGAAAGAGACAGAAGAAGGTTTTGAGCTTTGTCAGAGCAGGCTGTGCAGGGACCTGGACCATTTGCAGCCCTCCTGGACCCCAGATAGGGTCTGGGGAGATGCTGCTGCGTTGGTGTGGGTTCACATCTCTCGGGACCTTGGAGGCACCTTGGGATCCATGAGGACAGCAGAGGGATGTGGGCACATCCAAAAGCAACGCTAGAGACACAAACATCCCCACAAGAAGCAGGGGAAATAAGGTAGAAAAGGGCTTTATATAAAAGGGCTAAAATACCTGGAAATGAGTAATGATGCTTCTACAGAGCAGTCAGATTGTGCCAGGGTATCTTCACCCAGGATTGCCAGTACAAAACGTGAAAGTCCATCAGGGATGTCCCTCCAGTGGATGGCTACAAGTGCGGGAAGAGATGTCCTCCCCCAGCTCCAGCAGTCCATGGTGTGGACCCAGAGGCCAGACACATCCCCCCCCCCTGCCACTCTCTTGATGCCATCAGCCCTGGTGGGACCAAGCCTCAAATCACACATCACAGCTCAATCCACCTTGAGCTTGGCATCTCCCATGGAGCAGCATCACCCTCATGAGGCTGTGTAAGGGCTTGTTTCCCTGCTCCCCAATACCCATACACACGCCCACACTGGCCACCTGGTTTTTGAGTCTAAACCTGCCATATTTCAGGTTCCTGCTAGAGGATCGAGTTAAATCTTTGCCTGCTGAGCCAAAAAGACTTGTCTTATCACATTTCTGGTCCCTGGGTTGTTAAGAGCAGCCACAACATCACACCAGCCTGGATGAGTTAATTGCCAAGCAGTTGCACACTCCTCCTGGGGCTGCTCCTGGCCTCGATGCAGAAGTAGCTGCTGGCTGGGTCTGTGCAGTCTGCTTTGTTGGGGATGTCTGTGCTGCTGGGCTTCATGGGCTTTGGCGATGAATCACAACCCATCTTTGGGAACAAATCACAGGCTTCCAGTAACTGCAGAGCTTCTTTCAGATAGCTTGCCCAGTCGTCCTCATCTCAGAGGTGCGATGTGAGTAACCTCCACAGCAGCTCCGTCATGGAGCACTGCGACAGGATGCTGCAAGGGGAAGAGGGAGCTTGGGGGGCTGGAGATCACAGGGAGGGAGGATGGAAAGCACAGGGACCTTGCACACATCTTTCCCCTTCAGGCTCTGGCCTGGGTGTGCAGGAGACACTGCTGTTGTCCAAAGAAGGCAAAGAAGTGTGTGTCGTTCACTGCTGCTCAATGAGAAAGGCAATTTTTCTTACATCCTTCAAGCAGCATTCTTCACCCCAGCAGCAAATATAAATTCTTTGTGCACATAAAATTAATCTGGTTTTCAGACTGGGCTTGGTTTACAGCCTGTGGCTGGATCCAGACACGTTCAAGTGCTCTGTCACTGTGTAAGCAGCAATTCTCAGCAAGGACCACTCACCCCATTCTCAGCCCCCTCATCCCAAATGTGGGTGGGTGGGGGTTAGGCAAGGGGCTGGGGATGCCCAGGGCATCTGATGCCTGATGGAAATGATAATTTTATTTCTGCCTGTCGGGCGGCACTGCCCTCTAACCCCAGGCAGACCCTTCATGCCCCAAAGGGAGCCGTGAGACCACCTGATGCTGTGGGCAGCACTGAGTGGATGCAAGAGTGCTGAGTGCCTGCACTGGGGTGGCCAAGCTCTGGATGTGCCACCCTCCTGCTGCCCTGTGACAGTCCTGAGGGTGCACCCAGTGTCCCTAGTCAATGAGGTACAAGTTGCACTGAGCCATAGATTTGCTCCCAGGCAGCTCCAGGGCTCCTCCCAGCTCCACCATGTGTGGTCATAGCCCTCCAGGATTTTCCTGGATTGCTGACTTCTCCATCCAGGACCCTGAGATAGGTGGGAGGGAAATGATTTAACATTATTGGCAATGGCTGCAAAATCGTGAAACAAATTGAAGAATCTCAGAACTTTGGGAAAAAAAAGAGATGTTTTTGTCTTTTGGCTCCTGGTTTCAGGCAGCAGCTTTTTTGAGCATTTCTCTGCAATGCAAAGCATGAGAAGCGCTGATCTAAAAGAGAAAAGAAACAGAAGTCGAGATTCTTCTATAGCACCAGGGCTTTGGAAATTAGGGCACACAGAGAGGAACAGCCCAGTCCCTAAGAGATGGGGGTGAAATTACGAGAGCTGGCTACGTCACTGATGGACAGTGTAATGGGCATGATGGACTTGTTTTCAGTGTTACGCTGGTGCAATAAACTTACTGGACATTTTTAGTGTCTAAACAGTTTTGTTGTCAAAAAATTGAAATTTGATGTGGGAACATCTTCTTGGAGAGGCTGAACCCCCGTTATGCTGGGAGCAATGTCACCTCCAGCAGAAGACCATTTCTGCAGACCAAGAAGGTTTCAGGAGGAGACACTCAAAACCCACGTGCATCCCTTGCTGGACAGTGTGCTGGAGGTGCTTCTCACCCAGCATCATGGAGGGGAGGTCAATGTGCTTGGCCAGGAGTCTCAGGTCATCTGCCCTCGCCATGCCAGACCATCACCCTGTGGATCTGGCTGCCTCAAAGGTTCTCACACATCAGCCCTGCCCCTGCCGTGGTGATTAGCTGGGAGCTGATTGCCCCGTCCTGGCTCAGCAGCTGATCCTGTGTGTCTCTGCGTGTCACTGTGTGATTAGAGAAGTCAGGGCGATGTACTCATGTAGTGCAAAGGAGAAGGGATAAAAGGCAGCTTTGGCTATCTTCAGTGTAAATCCAGAACTTTGCTGGATAAAAGCAGTGGGTTTTCTGCATAGAAAAATTCTTTATGCAAAAGAACCTCTTTGAAATGAGGACTCTGAAAGTCAGCCCCCAAATAGAGAAGGGAGGGGGAACAGGGAAGGACGAAGAAAGAAGCTCTAAAAACTGCTTAAAACACCAAATCTGTCAAATGTGGGCTCTAGGAGAAGCTGAAATGAGATGGCAGATATAAAATGCCTGGTGTGATTGGGCTCTGAGAGCCTCTACGGCTCATATTCCATCCCACAAAATGCTGTGGCTTGCAGAAAGCCAGCCATGCTAGGAAGAAGACGTCAGCTAAGGAAGGACCTGGTGCCATCTGTACAGCGTCAGGGCAGGTCACCCAGCGCCACTGTCCTTCCCTGCACGTCACCACCTTGTTCTGTGAATGCTGCTAAATCAAAGGGCAAGTCAGTACCCAGAGGAGAACTCTAAGCAAGTGAGTCTGAAAAAGGACCAAAAGGCAGGAGCAGATGAGAGATCCCAACCAGAAGGGAAATAAAAAGGGTCTTGAGACTTGCTGTTGGCATTTCATCTGCATTTGACAGGACATCAAGCTCTGCTCCCTGGATAGATGGAAGGCAGGAAACTGGAGATAGGATCTCCCGTGAAGAGACATTAACCCAGCCATGAAGCAGGGCTGAGGTGGGTCTTTATCTCTCTGATGCAGAAGGGCTCTTCAGAAAAAGACACCCTGAATTACAGCTGGAACAAGAGATTAGTATTGGCTGCCTTTTCATTTCTTGTTTTTTACACTTCTGCTTGCTAACCCAACTCCTGATTTTGCAGTCAACAACTGAACTCCTCAGTTTCTTAGGCTACAACTTGTTATTACTGTCCAGGATCCTCACAGCACAATTTGTCACTGCAAAGGGAACATTTCCTTTCTTGCACTTAGCCCAGTTCAAAGATTAGTACATTCAAGACTGAAAAATTGGCTGAAAGCTCACAAAATGAGGGAGGCTGTTTTCTCTGCCCAATGTCTAAATGAGAGTTAGGAGTGCTGACGAGATCTACTGTTTCTAAACCACAGAGGACACAGTAATCCAAAACAACCCGTTCAGCATCTTCTGTCCAATGCATATTTCCCCTGATTAAAAGATCAATTTCAAATGCAAAAACCAGTTGGATTAATTTAATTTCTTTTTTTTTGCTAATGAGTTAGCTATATGTACTTTCAATCAGTGAAAATCATTTTGGGGATGCTGTTTTGTGCTATCGTTGACTTCCAACTTCTGTCCACACACGGCTTGCCACAAAGCTTGAGTAAAACCTGTGTTATTCACCCCTCCACAGCACCGTAAAAATGGGGAAAGTGAGGATCAGAGTGCACATGTGTCAAGCCATTAAGTTATTTATGTTGGGATGAATCAGTCTGGTGCAGATCTATATATCTTGATCAGCCAAATGAAATTCCAAATTGAAAGCGAAGGCTCCAGTTAACACTGCGATCAAATGTTCCCTCACCGCTGAGAATCAATCTTTCACCAGAAAAAGAAATAAAAAGTGCAAACGCAAAGCAAACCTGAAGTTTTTTAGACCCCATTTCCTCTTTCAGATTTAAAAGATTATTTATTCCCTTGGAGGAAAACTGATTGACCTTATTGCCTGGAAGGAAGCAGCTCAGTATTTCCGTCCGGATGGTGGAGAGAAAGAGCTGAGACCCAAGACCAGGATCTGCAGCAAAATGCATCAGCTGGGCATAAATTACACCCTGCGCATCTTCCTAATTACTCTGGCAGTTAAATCCAGGCAAGGAGCAACGGGCAGACATAGCTTGAGTCTGCCCAGGCCGCCTGGCTGGCGCAAGGCATGGAGATGAAGGAGGCATGGGCCAGGCAGGATCGAGTCCTCCCTGAGTGTGAGGACTGTGCCGGTCCCTGTGAAGCCTGCGAGGGACCCAGCATCCCCCTTCCCTGGTGCAGAAGGGACATGCAGTGCTGCAAGAAGGTCCCCAGGCTGCTGGAGATGGAGGTGCTTTGCTGCGGCTGGACCTGTGGCACTCAGGGCAGGGGATGGCCCTACGGAGGGTGGTCATCTGCATCGCTGACGCTGTGAGCATCACGGGAGCGGGTGTAAAAGCAAGACGGGGATGGCTGCTGGGATCAGAGCACCTTGAGCTCCCTTTGAGCAAACAGACCTCTCTGAGCCCATAAGGCACCTGTGTCCCAGCAGCATTGAATGTGGGGAATGAGCGCCCGTAAATTAGACCCCTCTCACCTGCACCCATGTGGGCGTCCGCTTGGCTCTGTGCAGGCTTTGCCACGTCCATCTGGACACAGGCTGTGCTCTAAGCTCTCTCCCAGCCTCGACCGCTCAGTGCCGCAGGCAAACTGTTTGTGCTGAGAAAAATGAGTGTTTCATTTTTGCATGTTACAAGGTTTAAGTCGCTGAGTGTTGTTACCAGTGCGGAAAAGAAAGAGAAATAATTTAGTCTGTAAGACTGTGCTAATTATGGCTATGTCTGAGACAACATTTCTCAGCATCGGCCTCTCAGTGCTTTCGGAGAGTTTGTAGCATCATTCCCTCTGTGAACAGATGGGGAAACTGAGTCGCAGAGGGGGGGCTATGACATCCCAAGCAAAGCAAGATGAACTGAGTGGAAAGAAAAAGCATCCCTGGTGCCAGGAGCTGGCACTTCCCTTATTTGAAAGAAGCCAAGAAAAATCATCCCAGTCTCTGGATGCAGGGAGAGAAATGGCCCGGAGAAAGCGGATAGACAGCCATTCCAGTGATGTCCTGGCTTTCTGTGCTCTGGCCATCCTCTGAGGCCCCATAGGAAGGTGTTATCATCATCCCAGGCAGGGTCTAGGACTGGGGGATGTCACCTCCCTACCTCTGTGTCCCTGCAGTCCTGCTCAGGCATCGCTGGTACCCAGGCGTCTGCATGCAAGAGCACCCTGGCCAGTGTCAGGGACAGCATAGATGGGGGCTGGTGAGGAAGACAAGGGAACGGGGTTGGGGAACAAATCCCCTTTTTTTCCCCTAGCTCCTTTTTGTGAACAGAGACTTTTGTTCTTAGCAAAAATCCAACAAAACCACCCAAGACCTCAGCAGCTGCTGAAAGTGGTCCCCTGCTCAGTGCCGGGGAGCAAAGCCCAGGCAAGGAAGGGATGGGGAGAAGGATGGAAAAGGCAGTGAGACATGGGGCAAGGGCCTAAGGGGGAGCTGCTGGGTCCCACTGGGCTCAGTGCAGTGACAGGCAAACCCAGATGCCGCCAAACTTTCCAGTAGTTGATCCTGCTCTGCACTGCCCTATGTCACCAAAAATTGTCCTTCCTCCCCTATTTGCCCCCCATCAGCCGCCTGGTCCTTAGCCCATAGGTAATTACTGCCTGTGCATTATGAGGAGGATCTCAGCCCCTTGGGGTTATTTTATACCCTCTTGTTGATGGCATCACCAATGATGTCTCCTTAATACCCAGACCTGCCTATTCAGCTGCCCTCCGGTTGCAAAGGCAGCTACGTGCCCAGCAGCAGGCTGGGTGCTGGTGAAGCAGGGGGTGCTCAGCTCATTGCTATTCTGCAGGACACCCCACTGGCTGTGGGGCTTTTTTGTGGCCAACTTGGAGCGCATCAATTGCTCTTTCTTGCAACTGGGCATCCTGCACAAGAGCTGTGCGCCTGTGTTGGCAGCTGGGCAGCAGTTCTGCCAGAGAAGGCCTCTCCCTGCCAGGACCCCGGACAGCCTTTGGGATAGCTGGTTTCCCATTTCATGGGCTTGAAAGTTCAGGTCACCTTGGTTGAGATGTGTCCCAAAAGGACCGGTTCCCTAGGACCGCTCCTCCCAGCCTATTCGCAGCCCACACGCTGGGTTCTCCCCAGCTCTCCGCTCCCGCGTCCATCCCTGCTGCGTCTGGCAGGATTGCTTTGAAAAATCATTAATTTATGTCCAGGATAAACCAATGCTGTTCATATTAGCTCAGCTGTGCTGGCTGTCATTTCTCCAGGCTCTGAGTTGGTGCTGTTGTCCCCACAGGGACAAGCCTTTCAAGCTGTCCCTGTCCCTCCCAGGAGTCTCTTGCCTGTGTGGTCTCCTCCATGCTCCATGTCCCACTGTCCCACTCCATGTGGTCTGCAGGAACCACAACCTCCCATGATCTGCATCTGGGCTTCCCTCACACCCCCATGGGCAGGACCCTGCAGGTTTTTTTCCCTGTCCTTCCTCCAGACAGAGGTTTTCTTCCAGCCCATTGGTTTCTTTCCATTCTAAAATGACTCCTGCATGTGTCATGAAGAAACTCATCTCCCAGATCATTTCATCATGGTGCCTCCTCTATTTTTTCCTCCTTTTTTCCATCCTTTGTTGTGTTGCAGTGACCTTTCTATCACCCCTGCCTCCACAACAGAATATAGACCCACCAATACGCTGACTTTCTGAATTACAGACCCCTCTTGATTCCCTCACATCTGCTCCTACAGGTTCCACTGAACCCCGTCACCATGCCAAGGCTCATGCTGTGACCCCTTGGGATAAGGTATTCCTCCCCTCTGTCAGGCTCATTTTGAGCATGGCCACTTGGATGCAGTGGCTCCATGGCCCCCGTCCCTGAGCCTTTGCCCAGCCCTGCCTGCTCTGCCTTGAAGGCCCAGGGACTTGCAGGTGCCAGGCCATCCAGCCAGGTGGCTGCTATGTCCCCTCAGAGTATATCCCCATGTCCAATAGTCCCTTGTGTTTGGGTACAAGGTGCTTTGAGATGTCCTAGGCAGGAGATCTTGTTGGATCTGGCCTCACTGACTACAAATTGCAGCTGTGGGTCTGGGAGTCCCTCCAGATCAGATTTTGAAAACTGGGAGTCTGGTGAGCTTTGTCCCAACTGTCTCCCATCCCAGCTCATGGCCAAAATCCTCTTTCTGGTCAACAGAGTCAACCTGTCACTTTTAAGCACAGTTAAGCTTATTCTAACACTGCGAATGGGCTAGAAAAGCCATGCTGTGATGCACCTTGGGGTGTACAAGGAGCTGAGGGTGGCTTGGCTGTTGGTGGCCACATGGCACATGTCTGATGAGAGCAAGACAGATGCCACATGCATGTGCCAAGGGCTGGGTGATGACATGGAGACCAGCCTGCAGTTCCAGAGCTGGTCACTGGGCATTGGTGCCGGCTCCATGGCAGAAGAGTGCCTGAGCTCACCTGCACACCCAGCCCTGACCCCTTGAGTCACTTATTTCTGCTCTATCGCCTGCTCTGGCTGGCGTGGAGCAGAGATGTGACCATTTCTGTAAAGACCAGGTGATGACGACGCCTCCCATTGATGGAGTCACATTCTTCCATCTCAAGGGTGGGGGAAGACCCAGGACCCCCCATCAAAAAGGCTCCTGCATGCCCTGAGCCAGCTCACCGGATGGCTGTGGTGACGGCACACACTGTGGTGAGCTGGTCCTGACTCACTCCTGACATGCTGCCTGCAGGGCCAGGCTGGGCTGGCGCGGACTGGGCAGGCTGAATCAGCAGGTTTTGCTTTGGCAGAGCCTCCTTGTGTAGGGTGTTTCACTTGGCTTATTGCCAGCAGCTACACAGGGTCCTTGGAAAGCATGGGACACCAAGCTCTGATGTGCTTCACCATTGCCTCCACCAACCCAGTGCTCTTGGAAACACCCCAGTCACTCCAGAAAAGGGAAAACCATCTCTGAAGTGCTCCATGGTGCTGTTGGAAGTGTGACAGTCTGTCTGGGTGTTCCCAAGTGTTTTGGGGCTCTGCTGCTCACCCATGGGTCTGATGGACTATCGGACCGCGGACCTCACTCACCTGCAGTGAGGGACCTCACCTTACTCACTGCAGACACCTCTCTGTCCATCCGACCATGTCCAGGTGGCCCTGGCTGTTGGTGCTCCTCACCTTTTGCTCAACGGGGACCTCATGGTCAGTTTATACTGCCATGGGGTGAAGAAATGCAAGCTGGCTAGTGTCCCATCTGCCCACTTTGTAGAGTAGATCCTCTTGGGTTGATGGTACCCAACACACCTGAATCACCGCTATGGAGATGGCAGAGCCTTGCTGGGCTCCATCTACCTGCCTCCACCTTGTTTGATGTCTGTGTTCCCTGCAGGATGAATTCATGGGCAGGAGCCCATTTGCTGAGGTCATTGTCCCTACAGATGTGTCTCAGCCCCTTTTGACTCTCTCAGTGGTTGGAGATGCTGTCACTTTTAATTAGGACCAATTGCTGAGAAGAGTGACTTTTAGCATTCTTGACTCCAGGCTCTGCAGATCAGGGACCTGGAGCCCAGAAGGACTGTTTGGCCTCCTGGATAACCCCATTTCATTGAGTTACTCCTGCATGGATCACCATGGCATGGGCTGGAATCATGGAGGAGCCTGGCTGCCGGGTGCCCTGAGCATAGCCGTGACATGAGACCAGCTGATCACTGCACAGCTCATGAACGGAAAGGGCAGGTTGTCCTGGCATATGCCAGCTTCCATACCTGCTGTGCCCCAGCCTCCATCCCTGCCTGGTGGGGTCACCCGGAGTGAGCCATGGTGCTGCTCTGTGCCTCAAGTTTCCCTGTCTGCAAATGTGCTGTTGCCCTTGCTGGGAACATGCCGTCAAATTTACTGGTGACACATAGTCAGGGTCAATGCTTTAACCTGAAAATCAGTAGAAATGGGGAAAAAAACCCCCAATGACAGTATTCCCAGAGCATGATTTTGGGGTGTAGCAGGCAAACACCAGTGAGAAAGAGCTGGTTTTCGTTCATCGTCCTGCAGCGCAACGCAGGCAGACGTAAGCTCTGCTGAGAGGACAGATGTCGACTCACAGCTAATGGGGTCAGAGTGAAACGACACCCTGGGCAGATTACCCAGCACGGGGACCACATCTTGACCCACTCAGAGATAGAGGAGAAAGGCTGGGATAAGATGGGGTGCTGCTGCCCAGGAAGCCCATCCAGGGTCTCTGGAGGCCATCCATCTCCTCTTGCCCTTTTAATCCAGAATATTTGGTAATAACCCCAAATATTAACAAGTCCGGAGCATCTCTGCACCGGACTCACTGCTCTTCTCCCCTTCCCTCTGTGCTACCAAGAATGGAGCATCCCATGGTCAGACCCTTGCTGCATTCCAAGGAGGGGGAAACCCACAAACCCCAGCATTTTATGGAAGAGCCCAGGAGCTGGGGGCACTGCTTACAGCCCAAGTCGCTTCCCTCTGGCTGGCATAGCAGCGTCTGTAGCTTTTTCGAGTGACCTGATTTTGCATCTGTCAGCCAACGTCTCATGGCGCTGCTGCAGCAGCTGTGCACGGTCCCGCCGAGCCTAATCCAGACGTCCCCTCACCGAGGGAAGAGCCCCTGTGCCTTTGATCTCTGACTTAGCACGCTCTTGGCTGAAAATTACTCTGCAGATCACAGAGTCATGCTGAAAACCGGCTCACCTGGGTATTTACCAGGATCTCAAGACCAATATAACCTGCTGGTAAATCCCTTCCTGTTTCCAAGGCTCTGAGTATTTTGGCGATACCAGAATAAAACTCCTGGTCCTGGACTGGTACAGCTCGTCTGTGCACCCTGGATCTGGTTCAAGCAAAGCTTGGTGTGAAATGCTTGCTCTGATTCAGCACCTACATGCTGAGCTGGTGCAGGGTGGCGGAAACTGCAGCTTCGAAACAGCCCGAAGTCTCCAGCAAACCTCTCTGGACTGTGGTTTCTGCCTTTTATTCTCCATCCTTGATTCAGATCTGCCTGTTCCTTGGGAATGAAAGTCTCCGTAGATCACCCTTGTTTGCTAAAAATATACCTGGCGGAGAACAGCAAAAGAAGAAAAAACAGAGGCGGCTGCAAAGACCTGCCAGTCCCCCAAATTTCTCCACTTTAGGAAAAATGGGAGCATTTTCCTTGGAAATTCAATCTACTTTTGCAGGGGCAGGGCCTGTAAGGATGGATGGTGTCTTTCCATTGACTAATGGAGGTTGAAAGAAACCTAGATGAACTCCTGGGCATGAGAGCCCCCCCTGCAGCAATCCGAACTCACGCTCGCTCAGTCACCTGAACGCTTTCGAAATGTTTCCTCCAAATTGAAAAATAAGCCTTGGAAGAGCCATGGTTTGGTTTATTCACTTGCCTGGCTGGACGAGATCACTCACCATTGCCCTCACTTATCATCTGCTGTTTTGGCCAGGCTGGCTAGAGACATGTCACGTCACCTTTGCCTCCCTGGGGACATGTGAAACTCATCACCTGGCCAGCAAATTGTCCTCAGAAAACATTTCCTTTTCTTAATTTTGCCCCATTGCTCTGGGTTGAAACCCTTGTGCCAGCCTGAAAAATGGTTTCTGTGGCTTGATACCCTCCCCCTTCAGTGCGTACCATCCCCAGGGGACCGGCTTCCACAGGCAGTGGGGCCACCATGCACCCCAGCCTGGTCCGAAACCTCCCCATCTCCATCCCGGATGCCTCTGCTGGGTCTCAGTACCCAAGTGTCCAGGGAGGTTTCCTGGTACTTAGTGCTGGGAGTGCTGGAAAGATTTCCTGTGGGCCCTTAGGTGCTTTGGTGCCTGGGAATTTGGGCCAAAGCAGGATGTCATCCCGACATCCTCCTCATCCCCCATCTAATGGCAGCAGGGTGTCCATTGCTCTTCTGCCAAGACCCTTGATGAACTCTCGGTGGAAGAAAGAGGGGAAAACCACCTCGGATGCCTGCCCTGCTCCACAACCCAGCTGGCTGAGGGCAACGAGACTTCCTAGACTTCCCTGTGACCCAGCCCCAGCTGGCCTCATGCCTGGGGCCTTTGGCAGGCCTGGAGAGAAGGGGAAAGAGCACTGCAATCCCAGCAAGAGACTAAGCTCAGGCAGGAGCCTGAAAAACAGTGGGGTGAAGGGGGGAAAGCTTCCCGTTTCCCCTGCCAGGTCCATCCAAGAGCTTGCAGGCTACCTCCAAGTCCTCCTCACCTCCTGGCTTGCAGATGCTGCAGTCCAGGGTTGAGGGATGTTCCTGCCATGCCTGAGGTGTTCTGCCTCGTAAGGCTCAGGACAGTGCACTTCTGAACCATTGGAGAACGCCAGCACTGTCCACAGAGCCACCCACAGACCCTGCTTTACCCTGGGCTCTCCCCCTGCTGCGCCCCAGCCTCCTGCCCCACCATTTCCTAGCAATTTCCAGCCCAGTTTGGTCTAATTTCCATAGCTCTGCAGCCTCACGTGTGCATTTAAAGCTTTCAGCATCACAAAATGCAGCTCACCCTGGTGGGATGCTCCTCGGGATGCTGCAGAGTTGGAATGGCAGGGCTGGGAGGGCATCCTGATGTCGGTGCCCATGCACAGAGGTCCCTACTGTGGTGTGTGAGACCCCACGTACAAGGGCTCTTGTTACCAGCAGATTTCTCCAGTTTTTATCTTCCTTGCACATGTTTCAAAGTGTTTGAGGAAAGAGCTGGTGGTCCAAGCAAAGTGGACAAGATAAGGGCCTCCAAGGACATGCCAAGATACAACCAGGCTGCATCCACACATCCAGCGTCCCCAGTCAAGGGACTGTGGTTCAGTGTGTCCCAAGGACACCAGCTCCTTCTGCCATGGCTGTCTCCAAAAAGCCCAACGGAGCATCTCAGAGCAGAGACGGGGGCCCCTGAGTCAGTGGCCTGGCGCCAAAGGAGCTACATCCCCCCACAAACATCCCTCCGGCACCATCCCCTCCAGCATCCTGCCGCCAACAGCCACGGCGGGGATGCCGAGGGGCCGGTTCCTGCCGGACGCCCCCGGCTGGCTGCTTCCCCTCTCTTTGAACTTCTTTCATCTTCCCCGAGTGCGACTGCGAGAGGGAAGTTTGGGCTGGATTGGGAGACCCCGCTGTGCCTGGCTGGTGGGGGATGACAGGACGGGGGTCCTGCCTTGCTGCCGGGTGGGGAGGAAGGATGCGAGAGGGGAGATGTGAACTTTTCCACCAGCACGAAGGCTGCAAACCTATTTTAGGTGGTTTCCAGCTGTTTTGAGCTTCCTTTGGAGGCCAGGGAGCATGGTAACCTCTGCTCCAGCTGGCTCAACCTGAGCAATGCTCTTGCATCCCTCCATAGTTGAGAAAAGGCCCCTTGCAGGGAGGAAGCATCCTTCAGACCCCAGCAGCCAGGAGGGATGCTACCCAGGCGCTTGGGGCAGACAGAGAGGGTTCAGTGGGATACCCCGGTCCCCCAACCATGTTGGGTGTGCACTGGGTTTACCTCCAAGAGCAGGAGGAAGGAGGTGTCAACTCAGAGCCATGCAAGACCCCTCTCCATCCCACAAAATCTGCCTCCACCTTGCATGAGTGGCCTGCGTTCATCTGAGTTTGTGTCCAGGGGAAATACGGCCAGGGAAGCGAGGAGGATGCCCGAGACTGAGCATCGCATGACACTTGGGCATCTCCCACTGCCATCCCAAGACACCTTACCAAATGATGCCTCAGGGCATCATTTGGTCAAGAAAGACATGCTGCCAGCAAACATCCACCCGAGGGACTGCAAAGCTCCCGATCTCCCCCCAGGGCTTGCTCTCCAGCCGGGTGCGTGGGCTGCAGACGGGTCCACATGTTTGCTGGAAGAAGGAGCAAACCTGTAGGTTGTTCCCCCAAGCTCGCAGTCCCCAGGGCTGGGGTGTATGTGGGTGGCCAGGAGCCAGAGCCGGGCTGTGATGCACCATGTTCCCCACTCCCTGCCAAGCTGTGCTTCCAGTCCTGGCTCTGCCTAATTAAATAGGAAGCCTGGGAAGTCCAGTGGTGACTTTGCTTCTCTTTCAGACAACTCTTTGCAGCCAACAGTCCCATTGGCTTCTCACCCCAATCGGCCGGTACATGACAGGGATGTGGAAACACTTGCACACCCTTTCATGGAACCCACAATGCAAGCGGTGACTTGCTGGGGACCCCTCGAGCAGAGACCATTTGCGGGATGGTCGGCATGAGGATGGAGCAGGGATGCACGGAGCCTCTCTCCTTGCTGCTCCGGGTGCCTGCTGGCTGCCTCTGTGAAACACATTTCTTTTCCCTGCTGTCCTCTCTCCCCGAGCCTTCGCAGAGCCAGGGCTGCCTGCGAGTGGACAGCAGGGCTGGAGTTGTGGGGGATCCCCGTGCACGACAGCCCACAACACGCCCTCAGCCACGCCGGGTCACACGTGGGTCATGCTGGCCAGCACCCACCCCATGCCAGGCTTATCTGGGGACTCTCTTTGGCACAGGAGCAGCCTGTGGAGTACACACTGTCTACTGACACTGTCCGCTCTGTGCCCGATGCTGGCCGGCCACGTGCCAGAGGGGATGTCCCTGCTCCATGTCCTGGCTGCCCTAGGGATGTGGCCGAGACAGAGATCCCCCCACATCGCTCCCCATCTGCCTGCAAATCTCTGTGGGATGCCATCGCTGCCCAGGACTGGATGCCATTGCTGCCTGTGCACCTCCAGAGGCATTAGCAGCTCTCCCTGAGGTCTCCCAGGCACGAGTGGCCACATGTGTCTCGCTGGGGACCCAAGTTCTGCTGAGGTGTTGCAGGTTCTCAGCACCCAGCACCGATTTGCACACCGGTGGGTTGGGTGTCGCAGTGCGGAACGACTCCATGAAGCCATGATTTGAGCTGTCGGCACTGTAAAAATGTTTTCAGTATTATCTTTTAGCATCTAGCAACAGGTTGGGAGAAACCTGAGGCATTTTAGATTCAGGGGATATTCTTTAGTGGCATTTTCAGTCCTAATTCTGATCTACCATGTTGTTTTGCTGCTGCTGTGTCTAGGACGCAAAAATCACCTAAAATTACCACATTTGCCAACAGCTGCGAATTCACACCAAGGAAAGAAGGCAACGTCCAAAGAAAAGTGAACAGGAGAGCTGGTGAAGCTGAACCCTTCTTGCTGAGGCTATGAAGCCTTTCAGTATTAAAGTAGGCTATAAAAAGTCAGAGGAAAATTTCATGATGCCGAGTGCTCAGACACATAACAGGATGACAAAATTCAGGGTTGATATTGCATGGGAAAAACCCACCCAAACTATCCACAGCACATGGGGCTCTAATTTAATATTGATCCCAGGAAAGCTACTGGGCCTAGGACAGAAATCTCCCCAAAAAGGCCCATTCAGTGCTTAGAGGCAGCAAGGGAAGAAAAAAGGCTGGGTTTGTTAGAAAAACAACTGACGAGAGCTAGGCAGTGTTGCTATGTATAAAGCCCCAGTACTCCCACACCTGAACCCATCCCCACCGCGCAGGGGATGCAGGAGGACCAAAAAAAGCACCGAGAGCAATGACAGGGTGAGAATTGCTTCGGTTACACCGACAGGCTGGAAGACGAGGATTTTTCAGGCTGGGAAAGTCACACTTAGGGAGGAAGTTGGGAACAGCCTGCGAAATTGTGTGTGGCAGAGAGGGGGTGGGCAGGGGCCGTGGGTTTATCCTGTGCCCACCCCCCCCAGCCTTATGCTCCTTCACCAAGCAGCCCGTGCTGGCCACGGCTGGGAGAAAATCCCCAAAGCAACAGATCTCTGGCCTGATCCAGTGGATCTGGGGACACCAAGCACACCGGAGCAGTCAGTTGGTCCTGATGCACTTGCCTCCTGTCCTTGTCTCCCTGTACAGGAAGGCAATTCCTGTCCCGGGAAGGGTCCTATGCCCATCGGGGTCTGGGCAGCACCTAACGCAAAGGGGTTGGTCCTTTTTTGGGAGGGGTCCCTGTGCTGATGAAGGGTCATGGATACTTCCAGCAAACAGGTTGGTGCCCATGTGAACTTCAAAGGCGTCAGTGGGGTGACAGGAGCTGGGTGTGTGCTCAGCTGTCCTGGCTGGGCTGAGTTTTCCAGCAATGCCCTTGGCAGTGGGAGCCTTCCTGGAGCCAACGAGGCCGGCAAAGGTGTCCCTGCAGCCCAGGTGACTCCTCGGACAGAGCAGGGGTGACCAGCGAAGATGACTGCACAGCGAGGAGCTGAACCAGGACGCACGGGCTGCGCTAAAGAGGCACCGATGCTGGGTGTCATGTCCCCTTCCAGCCCCGCTGACAAGCCCCAGTCCCACTGCGGCACCCCTGCCCCACGGCTGCCTCCCCGAGCCTCAGGGGCTGCGGCACTGCACCAGTGGGGGGGAATTGGCTACGAAGCAGTTAAATATCTCCTCCAGGAACAGCAGAGTTCAAATAAAGTGCGTCCCCCTCATTTATGCCCCACGGTATTTGCTGTGGGCTTGGCTTTGACAACAGATACAGATGATGAGAAAGGCAAAACCAGGGAGAGGAGTAATTTGTGGGGCAGCCCCCTAGCCAGGGCTCTCTCCCGGGTGAGCCTGCTCCATGAGATGTGCCGGGCTGTCACTGCTGGTCCCTCAAGACCCCAAAGCCGTGTCCCAAATGTCCATGAGCAAGCAGGTTACCACTCCCGGGCTCGGGATCTGTCATCCCCTTTCCACTCCCTGAAGCACCCTGCTCTCCCATGTGCAGTGGGACACACTTTGTCCCAGCCACAGGGACCCCGAGAAAGGCTGCCCTGCCCTGCCTGCGAACTGCCACAATGCAACCTCTGCCTGCACAGCAGGCACCCCCCTGAGCCCCCCCACAAATCTGCCTGAGGCTCTGGGTCGCCCCCCCCAGCCTGCCCGATTGCTGCTGCGGCCAGATGTACCGGGCTGGCAGCATGGAGGAAGACTTTTCTCCCAGTGCTTCTCCAAGAGTTTGGGGCATCTTTGCTCCCTTTTAACCCCCACAGCAGCCACCCCAGAGTCTGTACCGACACGTTTTCCTACCTGACGGGGATCTTCACCCGCAGGTATCGATCCACGGCGATAGCCAGGAGTGCCAGGATAGAGCTCTCGGTGAGGATGAGGACGGGACAGGCCACCATGAGGCAGCTGTAAAACTCCGTCTGTGGTCCGATGTTGATGATGATGGCCAGGGGGATGACCAAGGCCCCTACGGCCACGTCGGCCACCGCCAGCGAGACGATGAAGCAGAAAGTGGCATCCCGCAGCGCCTGGTTCATCTTCACGGCCCAAATGACCAGGATATTCCCCGGCACGGACACCAAAGCGATGAGGACTTCGATGGAGATGTAGGCAGCCTGGAAGGCTGAGACGGAGTGTGCCATGATGCTCCGGTCCCCCCCCTCACGGCGGGGTCCCTCGGTCACCTGCAAGCGCAGAGGCAGGCGGTCAGCCACTGGCATCGTTCGCTGCGCTGCGGGCCGGGATAGAGCCTGGGAGGGAGGGGGCGTGTGGAAAAAAGACTCCCTCTCCCGTCTGTGCCGTCCCCTGGGGGTCCGGCCCCCCCCGGGGCTCACCCTGCGCCCACCTCCATCCCGCTTGGCAACCGCTCCCGGAGCTGCGGGGCGAGCGGCAGGAGAGCGGCGGAGCCCCCCGGCCCCTCGGGGCCGCCTGCCAGAGCCCCCCGGGGCCGGTGCAACCGGAGCGGGNCCGGCCGCGGGGGGAGCCGGTGCCAGCCCCAAGCTCCCGACAAGGGTCCGGTCCCGGTTTTAGCACCAAAACCGGTGTTTGAGGTCGGGCGTGAGCAGAGGATCCGCGGGAGGGGCGGCGAGCGCGGAGGCAGCGCCTGAGCTCGGGGTGGGCGAGGACCCAGCGCAGCAGCCGGGCGCGGAGCAGCCGCTGCCCCGGGGGCAGCCCCAGGACGGGGCCGGCACCCCAAGTCAGACCCGAACAGGGCCAAAGAGCCGGGGTGCTCGCCCGGGCTCTGGCTGTCGGTGTCTCACCCAAAAGCACTGCTGGGGTGGGTCGAGAGGGAGCCCCGAAGCACCCTGCCTCCTCTGAATGGCACCCCTGGGTGCTGGGGTGGGGCTGCACCCCACGCTGGGGAGGGGGGAGGCGCAGGGGCTTTCCAGGCAAGGCGCGTGGAGGAGCAGTGGCCCCACGCTGGTGGGGAGGCTGGACCGGGCGCTCTTTGAACTCCTAGGAGAAGCGTGGGGAAAAATGGCCACCCCCAGAATTTCCCCCCTGGGCTGGGTAGCGCAGAGGCAATGGGTCCGGGGGCTCGATCTGATGGAACCGAACCAGCCAAGCCCTCCAGGGCCCCCTCCCTGGTGTGGACCGGGCACCTGCGAGGCTCATCCTGCGTGAGTCGCTCCCCAGGAGCGGGCCTGGTTTATGCGAGTGCTGCAGGGACCAGGAGCAGCTGCGACCTCAGATTTGGAGCAAGGGAACTCTCCCAAACCCCATCTGCACCTCTTCCCATCCTTTCTCCCTCCTCTGGTGAAGCTTGGGACTGGAATTGTCCCCTCTGCTTTGCTCTGCCTTGGTGAGATGTCCCAACACCTCTATCTGCCCCTTGGGGCTGACCCTCAACCCTCTCTTCCATCAGAGCCAGCACACCGCAAGGCAGGGATGGAAACAGCTGTGGGACCATCACAAACCCAGTGCTGGACTTCTCCATCAGCTGGTGGCCCGTGGGCTTCCCCCTCACCTCCTTGGCCAAGCGGCCAGCATAGGTCTCAGCATCCGAGGGCCATCCGGGGACTGTGGCAATGTGCCACCTCCAACCATTGGGCTGTGCCAGGAGCAGGGCAAGGAGAACTTTTTTGAATTTGAACGATCTGTTTGCTCTGCAGAGAGAAAAATAAACCCAGGATGGCAGGCTCACGTAAACACTGTGCTATTTATGGGAGGTGTTTGCTGGAGCATCTCACAGCACATCTCCTCACACATCCTCCACCGCAGGGAGCAAGCTGTTACCCCACTATAGAGCTGAAGCCCTAAAGCCCGAGGCAACATGTGGGATGGGTATGCTCAGGACAGGGCACTGGGAGTGGAAAGGGCATTCGCAGGGAGCATGGAAAGCCCTCGCCCACCAGCTTCGCAGGGCGAGTGTCCTTGCAATCAACCTCTGGCTTTGAGCAGAGCAGGAAAACCGGCAGGTTCATCACGGGAGTGCAATGCGGAAGCAAACGCGGGCAGGTCCCAGCCTAATTGTATGCAAATCTCCCAAACAGATTAAAAAACCACTCCTTTTCCTTAGTGGAGTTGTAGTCTGCTCTCCCTCCTTGGACTTATGCCCCAGCATACTTAATTTAGCAGCACCCCTAAAAAACCCCATGTTATGCCAAAAATAAGCTGCCTGGCTGGGTGTCTGCCAAACCGAGGTAGGAGCTCTCCCACCAGCCCAAGCAGACTGTCCAAGGGCTTTGGCAAAGGCTGCAAAGATTGAATGAGCAAATGCTGTTGCTGCTTGCTGCAGGTGGTGGCACAGAACCCGTTCGTGATGGACACGGCAGCATCTGCTCACCCTCCTGGACACCAGGCTAGGGCTTGTGTCAGACAAATGTTGGAGATTCCTTAAAAACCCATGAAAGGTAATTTTCTGGTGAACATCAGGTATCCACAAGGTAATTCAGGTCTTCCAGGCTCTTGCTGGTGTTTGGGAGGAGAAAATGGCCTGAGAGGTGCAGTGGGTCATGATGATCCCAAAGAAGTGTCGGATGATGCTGCTACAGGCAAATATCTGCTGCCATCCCTGGCACAGTGGGAGACATGGAATGAAGAAGGGCAAGGAGGGGACGGCGTGGCTTCAATGTTCCCACACAAGCTTTTCCACCTTGCTGCCTCTCATGAGATGGGGACAGGACCAAACCTGGGCCGTGGCAGGAGGGAACGGTTCATGTCCGGCTCCGTGCCAGCACTGGAGGGTTTGACATGTTGGGGCTGGCTGAGCCAGCCTGCCCGGCTGACGAGAGCAAACCCCGACTGCACACCCCCAGGGCTCAGCAGCAGCCAAGAAATGCTTTTCCAAGGAGGCAAGTCAGGGCGTGGGTAGCTCATTTCCACCCATCTCTTCTTCGGCCTTTCTTGGGGGTTTGAGTTTCCCCCTCCTGCCTCAGTTTACCAACATGAAGAGCAGTTTCATGCTGCCATCCCAGATGCTCAGGGCAGGAGAAGTTGAGGGTTTATCCACTTCTCTCATCACAGCCCTTCTGGTCACAGAAAGGGACCTCTTAATTAGGAAAGTTAATTAGGAGCACGGTTGGTGCCAGCAGCACAGGGCTGTGTGCTTGGAGGGCTGACGTCTCTGCAAGATATTAATTAGCACGAGTGACTCCCTGAATGCCATGGTCTGGTGGGTGCAGACAAGATGGCACAAAGCAAAAAAAGAAGGAGCAAACAAAGAGAAACCCCGGAGGTTTTCCAAGGATGCCTCTGCTGCGCCGAGATGCTGCGGAGCGATGCTCGCCCCATAGCACCAGCCCTGGGGCTGCTGGTCCCTGTGCGCCGGGTGACAGAGAGCCCCGTCGGGATTTCACTGGGGATACAGGGCTGCTCCATGACTTGTGCCTGGTTTCAATCCCGTTTAACAGGATACACGGCACTTAGGAAGCAGTTTGGGGAGCAAGGAGCACCATGCTTTTGCAGCGTGATGCATCCCCGTCCGGACTTTGCAGCAGACACAGCGTAGAAAAAATTCCCGGGAGAAAATTTAAAGCAGCAAATCCCAGAGGGCAGATGGAGGAACGGTTGCTTCCCCATGGACTGACCCTTTCCACCAAGCACATTTCAGCCCTGCTGCCCAGAGCAGGTTTTAACACGGGTTGTTGGCAGCACTGCCCAAGCCCAGAGGGAGAAACTGAGTCACGGGTGGTGTCTGTGGTCACTCTGCAAGCGGGTGCTGGCGCAAGGCCGTGCCCTGGCTCCCCTCCACCCCAGGTAGATGCCATGTTCATGAGGCTGCAGGCTCCCACGCAGTGGCTGCAGGGGTCAAACCCCACTCGGTGCCCTGCCAGATGCCAGCCAGATGTTGCCCGCAGCCAGCTGGGTGACAGCCAAGCCGGGTGCCTGGGCACAGCAGGATGCTAATGGGCTTCTGTGCTTCTCTGGCAGGGAGGAACTGCTGAGACATCACTCGATGGAAGAGAAAACAAGTCTAAAACTCTGCTAGCCCTCTGCCAGCGCCGTCCTTGGCACGGCAGCGGGGTAGAGCAGAGGTCTGCCGCACTATCCAGCTCTGCAGTGCACCCGGGACCGCAGCAGGGTGCCGGTGTCCGCCCCCGTGCCCCAATCCAGGCCCTTTGCCTCTTCGCCGCTGGATCTTCCTCACCACGCGCTGCGTTTATTTTAATCCCGAGAGAGCCCTGGGAGTGTTATCGAGCCAGGCTGCCGGCCAAGAGCTATTCCTGCCCACCGCTTCCAGCAGGCTTGGTGATGTGGGAGGGGGTTCAACCTTCCCATCGCTGCAAATCACTCTAAAGGGCGGTTAAAACCCTTCGCCCATACTCCATGGCCACCCCTTAAACAAGCCCAGTGCTCCTTCAGCCTCTCTTTTTATTTGAAATGGCCCATGGAAAGGTAGGATGGTGTGTGCTACCTCCGGCCCTGCGGGCACCGAGCCATGCCCATGGGAAGGGAGGAGGGAGGGATGCTGGTGGTGTAAGTGCTCTGAAGCACGCGGCAGCGATGACAGATCTTTCTGGGGCAAAGACTTGTGTGCAACAGCGACTTCACCGGAAAGAAAAAAAAAAAAAAAAAAAAAAAAAAGAAGGAGGAAAATGGAAATGGAAATGGAAAAACGTGGCTTCTGCGAGTCCTGGATTGCTGCAAGAGATGAATGAGGGGAACCTCTTCCCTTGATGGATCTCTAAGATGGTATAATCACTTTCTGATTGATTTTTGGGGAAATATTGGGGAGGGGATGAAGAGCGGAGTGGGTGTTGTGCCTGGAAGACCCCAGCGCCAGACCGGGGCCTGTGGTGGCCTGGGGACACGGGCTTTTACCCCTCCCTGTACTCCATAGGGGTGGTGGAAGATGAGGATTTGGAATGAAGGAAAAAACAGGTGGTGAAGGAGTGACAGCGACGGAGGGAAGCGGCTGAGGAGGACCAGGCTGAGCTGGTTTGGTGCCCCCACGGTGAGGCTGGAGAGGTGCCCCCTCGCGTGGGGTGTAAAGGAAAGCCACGTCCCCGCGGCTGCTGCTCCTAAAGCTTGTATTTCTCACTTTAGAAACACGTCCTCTATTTCTATGTTCAAAGTCTCTGCTTTAGCTTCCAGCAGTCACTTACTGCATCTTTCTCAGCTGGCCGGGCAGCTCTCCGTTTCGGTAACAGGTTTTTTCCCTCCACTCAGACACTTACAGACCGTAACCACATCGCCATCCTCCAACAGAAAAGCTCTTCTTCCCTCTGACTCCTGCAGCCTCCAAGCCCTGTGCTCTGCCACTGCCTTAATTATTTTCTTCCAACCAATCCAAGAATATTTTATTTCCAGAAATTAAGTCAGGACAGAAATTCACTGGACAGGCCCTTTATATTGCGGGAAAAGCTGTTTAAACCCTTCCCACGTCCCTAAACCTACAGATTCCTACGGAAGACATGGAAAATTCCCTATCAGCAGAGGGGATCCGCCTCCTGCCACGTTCCCCTTCTCCTCCTCCAGCTGGGATCCTTTCCCTGCGGCCCCAGAGCAGCACAAACATTACCCAAACTGTCTAAATGCCGGCGAAAACAGCCTCCCAGCCCTGGTCCCTGGGGGACGGCTTCTCCGGGATGGTGACGCTGCAGCGGGACATGTGACATTTTGCATTGCACAGGGCAACCTCGAGATGGTCAGCAGCGGCGACGTTCCCACAGCTGGCTGCCTTCCTCGGGGACGCGCGACCAGAAGTCCCCTGCCACGAGCTCGGAGCTTATCAGCCTCGACGGACACGGAGGCTGCTTCTCCTGCCTTTCCTCCCCTTGCTCCCATGGGTGGGGAGGATTTGGGGTGCAGGATGCAGCTTGGGGCTCAACCAGCCTCACGGTGGGAAGCTCCTGGATGAATTTGTGCCCTGGGAGGCGGTGACTTGGTGCAGCGATGCCCCATGGACCTGCTGCCACTGCAGGATGCTGTGTGGCTCCAGGACTAGGAGGTGATGGAGAAGTGGGGACCCATCAGTGGAGGTCCAGTGCTGCAGAAGTCAGCTGGCTGGCTACAGCTTTTGGGGTGCTGAGAGGCCCCAGATGCTCTCCTAGCTCCAAGGGGGCAGAGAAGGGATGAGGGGGGCTGCAGACATCGCCTTGCTGGGAAAGGCTGAGAGGAGGGATGGGCCGGGAGAGCACCAGGCTGAAGGGCAGAGACCTCAGACAGGAGTTGTGAAGGTAGCTGGCTGCGTAACCCCAAATTTCCTCTCCTCTCCCCTGGGAGCAGCACTGGCTGAAGTGGTGTTTGTTGTCCGTGTCCATCTCCTCTATCCAGGGTGGAGATGTGGGGATGGAGCAGGGAAAGGAAGCTCCCGCCCTCCGTGTTCCCATCCCTTGTGTTTTCCTACAGGGATGAAAGAGGGTGCAACCCCATTTCACGCCTGCTCGGCCTTCCCAAAATATCGCAGTGGGCCAGGAGCTGCGATGCTGTGCCTCTGCATATCCTCTGGCTTCAAAGGGGAGCTGGGACCCAGCACAGCCACCAAAGAGGCACTGGGAAAGAAAAATCCGGATACGGCCCCAGGTGCACCCCAGGGTCCCCTCCTGGGGACAAGGGACCTGCCCAGGCCCAGGAGCAACTGGGGCTCCCAGTTTCAACTCCCTAAATAAATGCTTTTGATAAGGCAGAAACCAACAGGAAAGCCGGTGGCCAAGGGGTTCAGCTCCCCCCAGCCATTTTGCTCCCCAAAAGCAATTAAATCCGTGGGACCAAAGGGACCAGATGTGACACGGGCAATGGGCAAGAGCATCCTGTGAGGGACAGAGGACACAGCTCCTGCAGGAGAAATATAAAGGGGGGAAAAACTCCCCAAAGCACATTCCTGTCGTCCCCCCCGATGTGGTGAAAGCTGAGCTGTTCCCCAAGAGAGACTTGGGGGCGAATGTGGCTGCTAGAGCTGAGGAGAAGATTCCTTCCCCAGGACGATTTCACCTCCAGCTAAGAACGAAAATGCAAAGGAATGGGTTTCCAGGAAGTCCCCCCGCTTCCTTGGAGCCTCCCCTCCCCTGACTGGGATATTTTGGCCCAAAAGATGAACAGGGGGCCTGGGAGGGGGGCAGGAACCGGAGGAAGCCAAACCCTGAGAGCTATTTTCAGCCCTTGGGCAGGAAAAGCACCTGCTGGGGTCATTACGCCGCGGGAAAAAACAAACCTCGAGGTTTTCTCCCCAGGGGGTGGGAAATGAATAGCTGGGCTCATCCCTGATGGGGAGTCGGTGCTGGATACGAGGGGGTCACCTCGAGGGTTTCCAGATCCCGATCCCCCCTCTCAACCCCTGGGCAAAGGGCTGGGTCTGCACCCCGGGTCCTGCATAGGGACGTGGTGGGGTTTTCTTCCTGCACCCCCAAAAAAGGGGGTCAAAGGCATCTGAGATGCTTTTGGCCTCTGTCTTGGGGTGTGCAGCCCCAAATCCGGACTCGGTGTGTGGATAACCGGGCTGCTGGTGCCCTCTCCCGTCAGCCGCACCGCACAGCCGTGGCTGGAGGGGGCTGATGGTTTCTGCATCCCTCCTGGCAGGGAGCGGGTGGCCTCGGCCCCCCGGTCCCACGGGACCCTCGGGTGACCCGGCCAAGGAAGGGGGGGGTTATCCTCGGTCACAACCTCAGGGCTCTGAAAATTTGCATTTCAAGGCATTTTTCCTCGCAGGCAGCCAGGCGTTGCATTTGCTCAGTGGTTGAGACAGGCTGGAAGGAGCTCAACCCCCTCTTTGGGGTGTGGGGAGCACCCCAAAAACATCTGCCTCATTTCTGTTCCAAAACCTGCCAGCCTTCCTTACCCCTCCCAGCCCTTCCTCATCCTCCCGGCTCTCCTCTCCTCCAGCTGCAGTCCAGCTCCATCAGCTCGTTGGGTGCAGGATATCCCCATGGTGGGTGGCCCGGGGAGCCCCATGGGGTGCAGCGCTGTCTGCCCAGCCCCGCGTCTCACCGCTGCGGGGTCGGGATTATCCTCCAGCCACTTGACCGGTCCCGACAGCACGTGCCGGAGAGGCTGACAGCTGAGCATGCGAGTGGGAGTCGGGGTGTTGCTGAGGCATGGCCCCCCCCATGGGGCTGAACACCCCAGCAAGGCAGACAACCAGCCTGGGGGGGGGGGGGGG
>VZTL01078091.1:110070-140025 GCA_013400535.1 Scopus umbretta
GGGAGCTCATGGGGTGGGCTGAGCCGGCAGCCTCTCCCCGCGGTGGGAATTTGCAGGGTGAGGCCCCTCCGGAAGGGCTGGGTGCCTCTCCTTAGGGACCAGCTTGTCTGGCATCGCTGCTGGCATGTCACAGGGAGGGTCTGCCATCCATTCTCCCCTTGGCAATCCCACCCTGAAGCCACGAAATCCCCACGGCTCTCCTTCCCTGGCAGTCTGAGTCACCGTGGGGTGTCCTACATGGGGGGGTCACCCCTCCTTGTGCCGATGTTTGCTGTCCCATGGGGTGGGGGCAAAAAAATGCAGGAGTCACCAGTTTATGTCCTGAAAGCCCCACATCAGCATCACCAACTCCTTTTTCCTCTTGTTCACCGGACCCTGATCCTGCAGCATCAGGCCTAGGTCGGGCCATGGGGGCTGGATGAGCTCCAGCAGGAACGTGCCCACCACGGGGACAAGATGATGGTCACCCACCCAGGAAACCTGGCTTGCAGCTACCTGGCTCCCTCCGTGGTCCCCGCGTGGCTCCAGGCATCCCGTCTCAGGGCTGTCCCCTGCCGAGGGACACTGCTGTCCCCAGGTCCCGTCCCCGCGCCTTGCACCATCCCCCTGGCCCAGACAGCTGTCCCTCTTGGGGGGTCGAATAGCCACCATATGTCACGGCTGAATCCCTCGCATTCACGGGTCTTCCTCCAAACACCCACCTGTCCTCCAGCTCGCCCCAGCCAGACTATCCCACCCCGGGGAAAACAGCCCCTTGTTGACAACCCGAGTCCACCCCCCACCGGTCCCTCCGTGACACATGTGGGGACAGCCCGGCCGGTGTCACCACTCAGGGGATGGAGGAGCAGCCTCATGCGTGCCGAGGATGTCCCTGGCATGGGGGGACTCCGGATGGGAGAGTCCATGGTGGGGTTTGCTAGTGGGGGTCCTGCCGGGTGAATCCCTCCTCATGGAGCAAAGGAGGCCATGGTGGGGCAGAAACATAGGAAGTTCAGTGCTGGCAGTGGGGCAGGGCATCACCTGATGCGTGATGGGGGTCAGGAGCAAGCAGGGGGGTCAGGGCACCCAGTATGGTCCCTGGACTGGGAGCCAGCAGACTGGTGTGTTGGGGCACCTGATTTGGTCCCCAGATTGGGATCCCAGCAACTGGTGGATCAGGGCACACAGGATGGTTCCTGAACTGGGATCCAACAGGCTGTGGGTCAGGGTGCCCACTAACATCCTCAGACTGGGATCCAGTGTGTTGGTATGTTGGGGCACCCAGTATTGTTCCCAGACTGGGATCCAGTGGACGGGGGGCCACTCAACCAACCAGCACCTCCCTGTTGCTATCCTGCCCTCATGCTAGGTCACACCTGTAAAGACCAAAAAACCAAAATACAACTGTTGTCCAGCCGGACTTTATACTTCCATTGTTATCCCTGATTTCCTGATGGGGAAACTGAGGTACAGAGGGAATGAAAGGCGAGGTGAGGGCCAAGGATGCTGAGCCCCTTGGGGACATGGTGCTGCAGGGGCATGAGCAGCCCCATCCCACCACCCTCCCAACCCACCAGTGAACCCAAACTGGGTGAGCTGGCACATATGGGTGAGGAAGGTGCTGTTGGCTGGTCCTGCCACCACTCCTCCCATCCCAGCTGGGGACAAACAGCAGGACACCGTCCCCCATTGCTCCCCACGGCCTGACCTAAAACCAGTTCTGAATCCCCAGCAGGCTGAGACGTGGCTGCGCAAGGTACCGGCTGGCGGGGATGGGGTTGAAGGGGCAGGTTCTGCCGTGGCCCCATTGTGGCCGAGCAGCTGTCGCTGTCCCAAATCTCCAGCGAGCAGGCACGTCGGAAATCCTGGGTGTCGGAGGAGAGGTCTGCTCCGCATTCCTTGGCCAGGAGCGGGGCGAGGGCCAAGCATCTCCCCGCCGCCTGCAGCTGCTCCCAAATATGTTACGACTTGTCACCGCGGCAGGAAGGGATGTCGGCAAGCCTGGAAAGCGAGAGGGAATGCGAGGCAGCAGGGTGCCCAGGGGGGACGGGAAGGTGGGTCCCAGTGGAAATGGCATTTTGGTGGCACCCCTTTCCTGTGCTGAAATCCCACCAGGATGATCTCTTTGCTGGCTCCTGGCCACCCTCAGCTGCTCTTTCCCCATCAGGGAGATGGTGCCTGCACCCCAGGGGTGCAGATGCTGCCTCCATCACCCAGCTCGCTTCACCAGCTCCTAAAACCTGCTGCTTTTTCTGCCCTCTCTGATGGAAGGAGCCAGCTGGCTCCATCCCCACCATCGCTGCTCCAGTGTAGGGACTGTGCAGCTCCGTGTACCAAGCAGGGACGTGCAATTGGTGTGTGCAGCTCCGACCACCAGGCAGGGCTGCTCACCGGGCTACAACATGCTTATGTGCTTCCCCAAAACTCAGCAAATCAAGACCATGGTGGTCTTGGTGGTCAAGGCCATGGTGGGAAAGCAAAACAATCAGGGCAGCCCCCGGGCATCTCTCTGCGACCCCGCGCTGCGGACCCGGCCACCGGCTTGGGAAGCTGCCCTGGAGGAGAAAGGCCAAACCCTCCTCGCTGAGATTTTCTCAATGGATGGGTATTTTTAGCTCTGGCCTCGTGGCTGCCCATCCCCGCCGGCTGTGACAGGGTGAGCCGTCCCCGCGAGGCCTCCGCCAGCCGGGGGAAGGTCACCCCGTGACGGATCGCAGCACGTTCTGCCCGGGGCTCACACAGCGTCGCCTTTGTGTGCCTCCCAGCCGCCACCATCCATCACAGGCTAACCTGACAGCCGGCAGCAGAGCCCTAATCCCCCGCCGGCTCCGAATTACCCGGGACGCAGCCTGCAGCCGCCGTGGGCACCCATGGGACCTGGGAAAAGCTGCCCCGCTTGTCCGTCCCCCAGCAGTCATCTGCGGGGTGCTCAGGCGGGTGCAGGCTATGTCGGAAGCCTCCTGGTTGCCCAGACACTAGCCTCCCTTGGTGATGGCTGCTTGCCTGGTGGTTATTGTTATCCCTGATTTGGTGTCCGCTGGGATGAGCCTGCTGGACCCACAAACCCTAGAACCCTCTGTGTCCCCCCGCTGTGTCCGGGATGAGGGTCGTCCTTGTCAAAGAGGGTCTGATGGAGGAGCAGAGCCTCGGCCGGGTGGGCACAGCGTTATCCCAGCTCCCCGTACCTGTGGCAGCATGGACAGCCTGGGTGAGACCCCCCCAAAAAGTGCTGGAGTGAATGCAGGTGCCGCGGCTGCTACCCCAGCATGGGGTCCCTCTTCCCTAGTCCCCATCCCGCTCTGGCACTGGGTGCCCTTTCCTCCCCGTCTCCACAGGCTGCCTCCTGCCTCTGCTGCCTGCTCAGCCACTGGGACACGCTGGCCTCGGTGGCCCATCGGGGCTGGCTTGACCCGTGTCCCTCCCTGCTCCTCTCCTAGCCGGGGAAAGGCCGCAGCGGTGGCCAGCGCCTGCTCTGCCGATGCTGCCCCTCTTTTATGAAGTGCTAAATGCTTGACTGCTCTCTTGTACGGGTCTGCCACGTGCCCCGCGGAGCCGGTTATGTCACCACCGGGTTCCTCATCCTCCAAACACCCTCTTGCAATTACAAAACCCCATTTATATGGTAGAGCCAGGGCGGTCCTGCAGGCATCCCTCGCCCAGGGACCTGGCTGCACCCAGAGGGGCTCCCCAGGATCATGTCCACCAACAAGGGCCACTGATAAAGGTCCCCACGAGCGAGACAAACTGCTTGACGTGACGACGTGAAGTCGATGTAAAGCCCTTGGGCTCAGATGATCTCCTGGGAACAGCTTTGTGCCTGCCACTGGCTCCTCTGCAAACTCTCGGGGACAAGTCCTGCCTCTTCCTAACTGTTTTTTGCCTAATTCAGTGGCCAAACTGGCACTCTGATTTCTTTCCTTCTTGAGTATTTTGGGGGTTTGACTGACCCTGGGGAGCACAGGGGCTGTACCGAAGGTGAACCTCGAGGCTGTGGGTCTGGCTGGCCTGACGACAGTTTTTTATAGATGCTAAAACTGTGGGGACAGCAAATCCCCAGGGCTGAGACCCCAGGAGAGCTGAAATCAGGGTGAGGAAGTGTTCTAAGGCTCCTAGCCCCGAAGAAATCATTACAAAGAGAGAAGAACATCGTGGCGGGCTCCAAAAGAGCTAGAAACCAACCCAAAGCGAGCAAGGGTGCCGGCAATGGGTGCAGGGAATGCAGTGTGGCGCAGCCTCTCTGGAAAGGGGGGATTTGGGGAAGGAAAATACTGGCAGGGTTGGCCCTGCTCTTTGCTGACATTCTTTCCACTGACCGATCCCTCGGCTGGAATCTGGCCTGGAGCAGGAATAGGAGGAGATGGGAGATGGTTTCTGACGTTCCTGGTGGAAAAAAAACCCTTCTGCATTAAAGACAAAGCAGGAGAGACGTGGCTGAGCAGTTGGAGTCAGTAGGCAAGGGCTAGGGGTGGGCTGAAATCCCCCCCACGCCGCTGCTTGTGCAGGGTCTGTGATTGTGCCTCAGTTTCCCCGTTGGGAAGGTGGGAGTGGCGCGTCTTTGCGGGGAGAAGGGTGTGGCAGGGTGGCATTGGGGCTTCGCTTATCCGCACATACAGAGGCTGGTACTGGGTGCCAGCTCGGATGAGCCAGAACCGGGGTAGGAGGCGATCCAGCCCAGCTCAGCTCCTCTGCCAGGGCACGGGAACACACGGGAGAAGGTTTCCTTTGGGTGTGGTGCACGGGAGAAGCCACAAATGTGGATTTTGTGCTGAAAATGCCACTCTGGGATAAGGGAAGCCGATAGTAGAGGAAACCTTCAGGAAGCCCATAGTAGAGGGAAGGCCGAGCCTGGTGTGGTCCTGCCTGCTCCTGCCTGCGTGCTTGCTCCATTCCTGCAGGGCAGGCAGGAGGGACAGGCAGCAGAGCGCAGGGGCTGGCACCGGGATGGGCGCTGCACGGCCAGGGGTGCCCGCAGGGAAAGGGCTGGACCCTGGGGTGCTCCCTGCATCGGGATGTCTGTCCTGGGGCTGGATTCCTCTGCTTCCCCGTGGCTTCAGCAGAAGCAGGAACAGGCCCTTACGCTGCGACATGGGCCAGTCGTGGGAAATACGGGAGGCGAGCGGGAGCGGTGCGGGGCAGAGCGGGGCGGGGAGGTGCGAAAGGCCAAGCGGTAGAGGCTGCTGTGCCGGTGCCGGGTCCGACTGCAGGGAAGGCGCGGATCCAGGGTGCAGGGGGGCAGCCGCGATGGGACGAGGGTGCCTTGGCCGGGCAGGCTGGCCACGAGGCCACCGAGGGCTCCCCCCAACCCGGCCGTAACTGAAGGGACCAGATGATGCAGGAATGCAGGGGGGAGCTGGCAGCCACCCGCCGTCCCCGGTGGCACCCCTGGGTTCGAACAAAGCCCTTGTTCGCGGGGCGGCCGAGCTGCCCTCCCTGCCTTGCCAGCTCCCCCAGACCCCCCCGGCACGGCTGCGGTCCGGGCAGCGTAATCCCTACGGGGAGAGCACATGAAATCAGATGGACAAGTTTTGATGTGAGGCAGCAGCTTAGGGTGGGCTCAAGTTTCCTTTAGGTTTTCTATATTTATCTCCGTGATTTAATGCCAGCGCTGGGGTTTAAATGGCACCAAACAGTTGGTGTGAGGAGAAGGAGCAGCCGTCCCCAAGCCGCACACACGTTCCCGAGCCGCCCGCGCGCCCATGGAGCTCTTCGAGACCAACCCTTATTTTTTCCCGGACCAGAGGTTTTACGATGGGGAAAATTTCCTGGGCTCCCGCCTGCAGGGCTATGAGCCAGCAGCGTTCCCCGAGCGGCCCGAGGTGGCCCTGTGTCCTGAGGGCAGGGTGGCTTTGGAGGAGAAGGACTCAGCCCTGCCCGAGCATTGTCCCGGGCAATGCCTGCCCTGGGCCTGCAAGGTTTGCAAGCGGAAGACGGTCTCCATCGACCGGCGGCGGGCAGCCACCCTGCGGGAGAAACGCAGGTTGAAGAAGGTGAACGAAGCCTTCGAGGCGTTGAAACGCAGCACCCTGCTCAACCCCAACCAGCGGCTGCCCAAGGTGGAGATCCTGCGCAGCGCCATCCAGTACATCGAGCGCCTGCAGAGCTTGCTCAGCACCCTCAACCAGCAGGAGCGGGAGCAGAGGGACCTGCGCTTCCGCCCCGCCGCTCCCCAGGCCGGGGTAAGTGCCTATGTGTGTCCCCTGGCGTCCCCAGACCTGGGCTGGGGACCAGCATGAGGGTGATGCCCTACGGGGGTGATTCCAGGCGGAAGCATCGTGGGCAGCGCTGGAGCACTGGGTCCTGCTGGGGGGAGCAGGACCCCCAGCCCTGGGGGCAAGGCAGACGCTGCTATGGTGGGCTGGTGAATGTGTCCTGCACAAAGGCTCGGGGCAGCGATGATCCAGCCCCAGCTGTGTGCTCAGATCCCCGGGCAAAGCGGCCGCTAGCAGTCTTTCCCTGCGTATGGGTGTAGTGGGGGCTACGGGGTCCGGTGCTGGACACTGAATTAAGCGTGGCACGTGTGCCTGGGCTTGGGAGGGATAATAAAGGCAAAAATGAGCTAAAACAACATCAAATTAAAATAAACAAAGCAAAATAAAATAAGACAAAATAAGACAAAGTAAATTAGAATAAGATAAAATAAGATCAAATAATAAAATAAATATAAAATAAAATTACCCCGCTCCTGCTCACAGACACATGCACACGCTCCTGGTTTCTCTCTGTGCAGTCTCAGGGTGGCAGAACCCACAAAGCCTGCAGTCAAACACCATGGGGGGGTCACCACCCGCTGCCTCCCACGACCCCCCGCAGGTATCAGTACTCCTGGGCGCAAACCCCACGGCCTCCCTCCCTTCTCCCCTGCCGCCATGCGATTGCCGGCGCCTCCGAAGGTGCCGATTCGAGAGCCGGGCGAGGCTCTTGCAGAGATGCTGCAAGCCAGGCCCCGTTGCGCCGCCAGATTTTGGTGGTTTAAACCAAGTTTCTCAGAGATACTTTTATCTGCCCTCTGATTTCTGGGGGGGGGGGTGTCTGGGCACACACTTCCCTGCTGCTCTGAGGCTTTGTACATGGAAATGTATAGATAGATACAGGTATAGATGATATAGGTGGAGATTATATAGATATAGATTATATAGACATAGATTATATAGACAGATGTAAATGTATTTATAGGTATAGGCATTGATGGTATAGATATAGATATAGATACAGATTATATAGATAGATGTAGATGTTGAAGTAGCTATAGATGGTATGGATATGGACATGGACATGGACATGGATATGGATATGGGTATAGCTACAGCTATATAGATAGCTATAGACAGATACAGCTATAGACAGATATAGATAGAGATGATAGATATAGATGCTAGATATTGATACACATATAGATATAGATGATAGATATTAATACAGATATAGATATAGATATAGATATAGATATAGATATATAGATGATAGATATAGATATAGATATTGATATTGATATTGATATAGATATACAGATGATAGAGATAGAGATATAGATATAGATGATAGATATAGATATAGATGATAGATATAGATATAGATATAGATATAGACATAGACATAGACATAGACATAGACATAGACATAGACATAGACAGATAAAGGACTTTATAAGAGGCACAGAAAAGAGGGATTCACAGAGCCTCATCTCCTTTCAGACTAAGGGATTTAAGGACCAAACAGCCGGTACCCGGGTGGCCCAACAGTTAGAGCTGAATAAAGGACTGAAAAAGCTTTTAGGCTCCATCCTATACAGCCTTGGGACTTCCCGGTGTAAACCCAATGTATCCACTTGGGTTTGGTTTGGTTGGATTTGTTGGCTGCTCCCGCAAACGTGCCCAAAACACGACCCACGCTGAGCGGTTCCTGCGTCACTGCTACTCCGAGCCGTCCCTTCTCCCAGGCACGGCCAGGGGTTCACACATTGAGTGTGAAATCCAATATCCAACAAAATCCAACAAAACCCATTATCTATAAGAATTTCCTAATGTAGTGGGAAATAAATCCAAGTGTTAATTAATTAGCCTGTGCTGCCACGAGCTTGTAGACCCAAAGTGCCATTTCCAGGCTGCTACCAACAGTTGGGTGCTTGGGGTTGCTCCTATAAATCATATTTTGGGTTTAACCCCGGCTGGCATCCACTTCCAGATAAAGACAAACACGCACAAAAAGTTAAGTCGGAGCTTTGTTGAGCTACGCTCTCTTTTTTCAGGCTGCCAGCTCTTTTCTCCGAAATAGCCGTTCAGCCCCAAATCCACAAATCAAACTGCCAAAAAGTCTTCCCTAGAAGTTTCCTTGGAATGGCCTGAGGGTGTCCAGTCTGTGTGTCGGTTTTTATGAGCCTGATTAGGTGATTTTCAGTAAAAAGCTGTTTTGCCCAAGGGCGTTTGTCCATCTCTAGCCCTTTTTCATCGTCACTGGGTAAGGAGACACTTTTTTCACCTGCAGTGAGCGGATGGTCCCATTTCTCCTGCGTCCAGAGCCCCAAAAGGAGCTTTTTCAGCTTTTATGGTTAACAAAGCATCTATCCCTGATGGGTCCTGGGGACCCCGAGTGCTGCTTTGCAGGCAGGGAGGGACATGCCCATCTCCACAGGGGCGTTGCGCTGTGATGATCGGGCACCCTGGGGTATTTTTGGGGTGGCTGGTGGGCTTTGGCCAGGCTGGAGGAGGTGAGACCCATGGTTGGCATCTTGGCTCCTTGCAGGCAGCCAGCGAGTGTGGGTCCGGCAGCTCGTCCTGCAGCCCCGAGTGGAGCAGCCAGCTGGAGTTCGGCACCAACCCTGCGGGTAAGGTCCTCCCCACCGTGCCCGGCGTCCTGCAGCCTCGCTGGGCTCTGGGGTGGGGGGGCAGCAGTGGGGGACACCGCGGCCCTGCAGCAGAGCATCGCTGAGCCAACCTGCCCCAAGTAGGAGACCCTCGGAGCAGAGGACAAAAAGAGCCTTGTCCTTTGCTCCCCACCTCGCTGTTGCAGAGATGAGCTCCCCTGGGCTCATAAATCCTCCAGCACCTCCTTGGCTCGATGCTCAGCGAGTTCAGGCTTCTCCCACAGCCTGATTTCACCAAGACACCTGCTCTTAGGAGCTGAGTAACCGGACTGCAGCAGCCCAGGGCCCCATCAAGGGTTTGTCCGTCACCGTCCCTTGGCTTGGCTTTGCCTGCTGCGGTGCTGAGCATCACCAAGCATGGCTGAGCATCGCCACTCTGGGCTCCCTTTCCCTCCCCACGCCCTCTCTGCAGCTGCTGATTTTTTTTTTCCATTATTGCAGTTATCCATCCCCCCGCCAAAACCACCTGTTTTTTTCCCCAGAAGGCAGAAACTTAAATCTCATATTCCAATGGGGAATAAAACCTACAAAGTGTCCAAAAGTTGCACTCCTCATTGCCCTCTCCAGGGGAAGGTCTCATCCCTGCCCTGGCTGGGAGCTGGGAGCGGGTTCCCAGCTCACTCTGGCCGTGCAGGGGATCATGGGGTCCCCTCTCCACAGAGCCAGGAGCCGTCCCCAACACATGGTCTCCATCCCCAGCAGAGTCACCATCCGCTTGCTCCCTGCAGATCACCTCCTGGCCGACGATGCGGTGGAGGACCGCAACCTCCACTCGCTCTCCTCCATCGTGGAGAGCATTGCCGTGGAGGATGTGGCCGTGACGTTCCAGGAGGAGCGGGTTCAAAACTGAGCCGGCGCAAACCCCGGCAGCTCTTCGAGCTGGTAACGGGGTGGGAATAAGATGCCAGAAGGGTCCAGCCGCTGGAAATTGTATTTACCCCTCTGGCACTGTGGACTGCACTGCCGAAACCACTCGCCTCCTTCCCCACTCCTCACAAACGCTCCCACTCGGCCAGCTGAAAAAAGGGGGGAGAGGTGGGATTTTGGCAGCTCCACGGCCCCAGGCTGGCAGCGGCCCCGGTTCCTGCGAGGGCGGCCGCCCGGCTTTGGGCTCTGCTTCGCTCCCCATCTGGGGGTGATCAGTTTTTGGGGGCCAATGTGTGTGCTGGGTTCGCTTGCTCATTTTTTTCCAAGATGCTCTTTGACCAACGACTCTCTCCAGCTGGCGTCCTGTGGGTGTTGAGCCCCGCAGAGGCTGCCCACGCCGTCTTTTCTACTGAACGCTGTGTGGAGTTGCTATTTGATTTTTTTTTTTAATTATTATTTTTGCTAACTTATTTGGATTTTTTTTTTTTTTAAATAAAGGCATTCTTGTTTGAATGGCTTGGGGCTTCCTTTACTGCTGTCCCCCTCTGCACAGGTCTCCCCCAATTCCCAGGTTGGGGATTTCTCTAGATGAGAAAATCCAGCTGGACCTCAGCGTGGTTGCTCAGTGGTGGGAACTGGATGTCCCACGCTTAAATCAGCCCTGCAGAGACCAGTGATTTCACTGGTTTGCAACTGGGGCTCAGCCCTGTACCCCAAAAACTGTCAAGGGAGCTAAAGATTAACTTTATTTTTAATTTGGGCTCTAGAAAGAAGGCTCAAGCCAGCACTGTTTTAAAATCCTGTTTATTGGAACACACATACATCCTTTCCTGACCCGATCCAGGGTTTGGAGTCCATGCAGTACCAATATGACGAAAGAAATAGGGCATCGATATAAAGGGCTCACCAACTCTTCAAATTAAAAAAATATTTAATACTGTATTAGGCAAATAATACACCGAAAAGACATTGTGACTGTATAGCCTCTCAGATATTGCACTTCCAGACAGCACATGATAAGTATAAGGTCATTCCAGCCATCAATAAATATCACATCAGAAATAGGGGCCACACAAGGCAAACGTGGCATGAGGAGACGAAGAGATCCTACCCTACAGGGGAGAAATGGGAAGAGTTAAGAGCCTCCTGGATTGACCCCTGCCCATAGCCTGGAGGCAGGAGGGGAGAGCATCTCCTCTGCACCCGGAGGGGACAGGATGGGCACGTCCTGGGGCGGTGGGTGCCCCCGCCGTGTCTCCCCAGGCACCCAAGGAGGGTCCCCTCTCCTGTGGGTGCAGGGTACCGTCCCGGCCGGCAGCAAGCCCTATGGGACAGTTCCAGCCCTTCCCCACGCAGCCCTTCGTGGACCCGCCATCCAGGCGCAGCCTCTCCCCCCGTGTGGCATCTGGCTGCAGCCCCAAAATGCAGCGCCCCAGCTGCCCACCCCTCGGCAGACAGCCACTCTCCTTGCCCCACGATGGCCGGTCCCTGCTCCGTCCCGTGCAGTGCCGACCCTGGCACTGGCTCTGGCCCCTCGGCCCCTCCTGGGGGCAGCTCCTTGCCTGGCCGCCCCAGCGTGAGGATATTCATGAGCCTGAATCTTCCCTGGCTTCGAGTCTTGTGGGCAGCAGCATCCCTGATGCCCGGGGCTTGGGCGAGTCAGTGCAGCAGTCCACGGTGTATTGGCAACATGAACCAGGCAGGAGAAAGGTTTCCAAATATCACAGCCCACTTTTGGGGTGTCTCTGCCGCTCCGCTGGGTCGCACCACGCTTCTGCCAGCGGCGGAGCGGGCACCCAGCGAGCGCATCCGTAGGCCAGCCAGCGCAAGGAGAGGTGGGAGACAAGCCACAGGCAGGAGCCATGGGGAGCCAGAGGAAGCGGGGTGCACAAGCAGAAGGGAGAGCATCCTTTTCGGTCCACAGCAGCGAGACTGCAGCGTCTGTTGGTTTAGGCCGAGGAACAGGCGCAGGCTGGGCCCTTGTCCTGAAAGGCAGCCAGCACGTGGCTGTATGGAGAGTGGGGATGTGCTGAGAAATGAAGTGGGAAAGGCCCCATGAGGATGGCGGCTCACCTCCACCTGTGCACTCACAGGCCAACAAACCCAGATGGAGCTGGTAATGAATCCTCCTGGCACAGGGGAGCCATGCCCCAGGGTACAGCAGGGTCCAAGGCGCCTCTTTGAAGTGCTTGACTATCCTTCCCTCAACCCAGTGGGACCTCCCATCTAGGATGGCAACCTGGGGTCCCCAGTGGAGCCGTCTGTCCAGGGCCTGGACAAACCGTATGTGGTCAGGACGCTGAGCGTCCCTTCGGCATCATCTCAGGTCCTGTGAACCTCAGGCAGCAGCAGGCTGTCCCCCCACTGCTGAGGTCTCCATGGTCCTCCATGGCAAGGCAAACCTTGGTGAAGGCAGACACCCTGCCTGGGTGATGCCAGGCAGAGGATGCTGGACCTCATGCTCTCCTCTCAGTCCCCATCCAGCTCCGAGGCCTCGGTCCTCCTTGCACTTACCCAGGGCCAGGCTGGTTCCCATCACGCTGACTCTCAGCAAGAGTATGTCCGGACCGTGGAGGTCTCCAGCCTTGGTGACCCAGAGGCACCAACTGGAAGTGAGTCAAAGAGCAGAGCGTGCCATTAGCGACTGCTCCAATTAGCCCTGGGCTTCCCACCAAAACATTTATCAGGCAGCATCTGTGCACTGAAGCCACATGAAGATGAGGGTTGAAGCAAGAGGCATGCTTCCAAGGGTATTTGGGAAGTTGCCGCTTGCCACCCCTGCTCTTGGGCAGCGAGCTCCCTGCTATTTGTGTCTGGGTGCTGCCAGACCTAGGGATTTTGTCCCAGGTTTCATTGTCCTCAGACAGGTGGGAATTGCAGCTTCCAGGGATGGGGTGGAAAAGGAAAGGTCAAGCAGAAGTTTGACACAAACTACTGGATGGAAAGCTGTGAAATTTGAGCAAATCTGGAGGTGGGAGGAGAGCTGAGCCCAGGGTTTGGAGCCAGAAGGTGAAAGCACAACCTTATAGTTTGCATTCAGTCATTTCTGAGCCTGCTGAAGCCAGCTCTGACCACTGGGGATGTGGCAGGTGGCTTGGGACAGTGGCACCAGGGTACCTGGTCCAGAGGACAAACCGGGGTGACTTGGCTGGAGCTTGTTTCTCCCTACAGGAAGGGATAAATTGTAGAAAGGAGTCGTGTGGTGGCGGGGCAGAGCCTGGGACATGTGTGCTCGGGTAAAACACACAGCAGCCAGCAGCGTGGGCAGCAAGCGTGTCAAAGCAGGCCCCTGCCAGCCCTGGGAGAGTGGCTGCTCAGCAGCGCTCAGACTGAATTGAGCTGGTTAATTCAGTCCCTTTGAGGCTGGTTTCCGAAAGGCAGCGTGGACGAGACTGGCACAGATTGGGCTGCTGCTTCCTGACAGCCCCCAGTGCTACCCCAGCAGGCTCTGTCTGACCTGGATGCCAAACCCAGGGTGGGTGACACATTATCCCCATTTCATACCCCAATCCAGCCCTCTCCCTTGTCCTGGCAGTTCAAAACAAAGAAACCACACACCAGACCAGAGTCTGAAATAACCCTCCTGAAAAAACATTTACAGCAGACAATGGCTCGAGGATCACAGGGACTCAGCATCGCAGGTGATCAGCAAGCCTCTCCCCCTTTCCCCTCTTGGTGGCACATCATTCCCTGTATTCATCACGGGTCTGAGCAGGAGTGGGAGAGGACCCAGGGGAGTAGGGGGTGACCTACCTTCTGGGGGTATCTTCTTGGCAGGGGCAGATGGAGGGGGCAGGGGCACCAGGCTGGTGACGCGGAAGCCGGCGGGCAGTGTCTCAGCCGAGCTGCTGAGCATGTTGATGCTGTGAACGTCTCGCGGGCGGAAGCGCTTTCGCCAGGACGGGGTTCGACGGAAGGTCTTGTCGTCGCCCTGTGAGGGAAGAGCAGGTTACGGGCCCGGCAGCAGGAGCTTCTGCCCCTGCGAGATACCAGCACTGCTTCCACCTAACTAAGGGTGTGCCTGCACATGGGGACCAACTCAAACAGTGCAGAAGTGTGTGACCAAATTGGGCCAAGGACACAGGAGACCTCTCCGGGATTCCATGACATAGGCTTTATCCTTTCCAGCTCGCCTATCTCTTCTCTCCAGCCTGCCTGCAAAGATGCCTTGGAGACACCAACCCACAAGCCCCAGTAAAGACCTCAAGGGATGCATCTAACCTCGGCCAGATAATGGCATCTGGAAGTGCCTGCTTCTCTCTGTGCTCTACAAAGAGCGCTGGCTAGCTCTGCTATCATATCTCATGGAGGAAAGCTATACGTAGGAGAGATCTAGATGAATTCCCACCTTCAGTGACTCGACGTGAACAGCTTTCTGGCTGCCTAGCGGGGCATCTCCAACCCACCAGCTTTACCTGCTGCAGGTGTGTCATGCCCAGAACATCTGTGACTCTAAACGGAATATTAAAGCAGCTGGCAAGGAAAGCCAGGTGAGTCTGCTTGAAATTCAGCCCACCAACCATGAGGCTAGAAATGATGCACAAGACTCTACCTCACCTGCCTCCACAGCCTGACAGCACATTCCTCACGGCCTTGTCTAACAGTTTTAGCTTATTCCACTGGTATTGCTCATGCAACCACTCTAGAAAGCTTGTGATGAGCTATTTGATACCCCTTGATAAGAAGGGAGAGAACAGAGTCCTGTCTCTCCTCTTTATTGCACAAGAACAGGTGTTCAGCATGATCTGGACAGGGGAAAGGTGTTGTGTACTCACATCATCCAGCCTCCGATCTGTGCCCAAGGCGAGCAGGTTGTTGAACTCCCTCTCCAGCACTTGTCGAGCCTGAAAATAACATCAAAGGAGCATTCCCCGTCAGTGGGAACAGTTCCCAGCACAAACCCCTATCCCAGGAAACCCTGAGAATGACAGAGAAAAAGCCCATGCGCCATCTGAGTGCTCTGCTTTGAAAGGCAGAGAGGAGTTGGTGGGACTGGGGGAGTCACACTGCAGCCGTGTCCCACACTGGCCACTCTCCTCCAAAATCCCCTAAGCATGCTGCTCTTACCTGCGTGTTCTGCGTGGGGATTTGCAACACGAGTGCCAGACTGTTGTGGTCGAAGTTTTCATCGAGGGCCAGGAGCGCCCCATGCACCCCACTCTCGACGAGGTTGTTTGCATACTCGCGAAGCCCAATGGACTGGATCCAGTGAATAACCTGGTCGTTCGTCCACACCAACACGTCTGGAAAAGAGCAAGGCCACGTCTCAGAGCCATCTCAGACCGCATTCTTGCTTGTGCGGGGACCTGATGATGTCTTGAAGCCCTCTGGCACAGCCCCAGGCTGATCCTGGCACCCTCCTTCCTGAGGTTGCAGCAATACTGGGTGCTCAAGTGCCAGGAACAGCTCACTTCAATTTACCAAACTAAATGCTGAAATAACAGGCAGAAAACAGCTCTGAAAATTAATCCTAAGAACCCATGGCTGCTGGTGTAATTAGGGGCATTATCAATAATGGGATGTAATCTAAGCAGCAGCCAGATGCACAGGGAATCTCAGGACAGCCAACGGGGAAGGGGAGGCTGAGAAAGCTGGGGGTGTCCCAAGCATCTGAAATGGGCAGAAGACGATCTGATCCTCGGACTGGATCTTTCCTCTCTTGCCACCCTTCCTCCCTCCTCATGCCTGACTGGGGTAAGCTGCATAAAGACTTGGAGAAATCTTTTGGGGAAATACTGCAGGGAGGTCCCTCCTGGAGAACTGCCCGATGGGCACTGTTGCTCAGATATTACGATTTTCCCTAGGCAAATGCTGTGTTAAAAATAAAGGATAGGAGAGAGACCATCACTGGGCATCTCTTGGGAGGTTTCTCATCTCCTTTTCCAAGCTGGATCATGTATATGGCTGCTGACCTTTGATTTCGTGTTGGGTCTCTTCTCGCCTCCTCTCGAGCTCTTTGCGGTCGTAGTTGAGCCTCTTCAGGCACATGATGCCGTACTGCAGGCTGGTGCTGCAAGGACACAAGAAGTCACCTAACCTTCAGGAGGGCTCAGCATTGTGGGGCAGGTGGCTTGGAGGGACCCGCGGAGGGACTGACTTCCCTGCTTGCTCTCCATGTGCCCAAAGGATGCTTCTGTTCAGGGTTGGGTCAGGACAGACACAACCCAAAGGAAGATCTTGGCCAGAAAATGGGGAATGTTCCCTCCCTTCCCCAATCTATCAGTTTTACCCTGTTCTACCTGCCTGAGAGCGCATGGATCCAAACAGTGATACTCCGTGCTTGGAGGCTGGCGAGGGAAGGGAGGACCAGCTCATGGGGGCTGTTGCAGGCTGAAGGGCTCATCCCCAGAGCCGGGAGGGCCCTGGCAGGCCCATGGACCGCCCCATGGGTTGGGGTGGATGGTGGTACTCCACAACAGGGCTGGATACTGGTGCTTGAGCAAGGTGGTTGGGATGGCATAAGCCTTCTCCAAGCTGGGCTGCTGGCAGATGACTGCTCTGCCTGCCAGTAGGGTACCATGTGGGATGAGCCTTTATTTTTGCTCGTGGTTTGCTCCACAGCCAGGAGAAGGCTTGGCCCTCTGCAATTTTGCTGCAAGGAGTGTGCTGAAGGAGAACATTTGCCCATTATGAGCTGCCCCAGACGAGATGGTTGAGTTTAGCCTAGAAGAGTCATCCTCTAGCATCAGGGATGGTCAAGACAGGAGAGAATCCCTCAGATTGCTTCATCCTCTGCTCCATGTGCAGACGTTGCACCTCAGGGATCTCCCAAAGGAGGTGACTCACCGGTGGAAGCTATCCACCATCTTCAAGTGCACTCTGAGATCTTTCTTGGTGAGGTGGTCCAGCATCCGTGCATCAACAAGACACTCCATGAAGTAGCTGCGATACTGTGGGAGACCCAAGCTGGGCAGCCACTCGTTCCCAATCCACTCGTGGTTCATGTCCCCATAGGCCAATGTCTGTGGAGAAGCAAATGGAGAAGCTAGGGAGAAACCAGGGCTTGGTGGAGCTGCAGACTCCCAGGACACCCATGACAGTTCAGTGCCACAGCCTGGGAGTCACTGTCCTGAGGACCAAACCTGGGCCAGAAGAGTTTAACCCTAGTTTGTACTGAAGGAGCTGGAGGGAACAGTCCTGTTGGCCATGGATTGTGTCCTACTGATGTCCACCAAGGAGACAAGGCAGTAGCCAAAAAGCAAGCATAAAGGGTAGTTGGACTTTATGATCAGCTGCTTCTGGAAAAAGCACATTCATAAAAGCTGAAACAACTAAGAAATAGGTTTCAGTGCATTCCCAACTGATTTTTAAGAAGCCTAGAAATCACCCAAAACATCTACTTTATGACTTCAAAATAAATAAAAATGGTCAGTTTTGGGCAGAAAAACATCCACTTCACTGCAAGCTGATTCTGGGCCTGAAAATGAAATAAAATCCACCAGAAGAAAAGTAAAACATTTGAGAGTGATCAGAACCAAAAGAGATGGATCCAAGCAGGACTTTTTCCTTCTACCTTTTCAGTACATGAAAATGGTATATATCCTGAAATTGGGGGCAAAAAAAAAAGATGAAAACTAAATGTCTGTGCAGCCAGAAACTTAACTCCCGCGCAGGGTGGCTGGTCATTCTTACATTGGGGTTTTAACACAGGATCTGTGTCTTACACAGAAAAAGTCACTCTGCCTGAAGCAGAGAAGGATGCTGCTTGATGCAAGGTCTCAGGAGGACCACCCTGTGCTTGAGATAGCTCAGAGAAGCAACCACAGGGTGCAGGCTCAGACTCCAAGCAGGACTTGGTGACTACTGATGCCCCAAGCTCATCCCCCAGGTGCCGTGTGATGTCCAGCGCTCCCTCCCATAACTACCCCATGTACCGCCGCGGAAAAAGGAGACATGGGGACCTCACCTGTGCCCAGCTTCCTTCCTCTGTGTCCTAAGCGTGACACATGCAGCATGTCAATAGAAAGGACAGGTAAAGTCAGTACCCGGTGGCCCTGCACTGTGAAAACGTGTGCCACACATGCCCAGCATGGGACCCCCTCGGCACAGTGTGACGCAGATGGGATGGGGGTCCGTCTCACGGCTGCATGGCTCGGGGAGCTCAGCCTTGTCGACAGGGTGCTGGGGACACCCCCACCCTGCTGGGCCTGAGTTTCGTCCCATCTCTCAGACAAGTAAAGAGGATACAGGATGAGGCTTTTCTCATGGACCTTGGACTGGAAATGGCACAGACACTGGGGCTTCTACGTCTTTGCTGGGAAATATGGGTAGTTCTTGGGTCGCCCAAAGACAGATGGATGCAGAGAGAAACCTAAGCTTCAGCTTATGGGCCACAATGCCCAGAGGGGCTGCCCAACCCAATTTGCTGATTTTGTAGCTATTTCCTCCCTTGTCAAACTGTGCTGGTTTTGCCTAACCTCACAAAACCTGCCAAGGGAAGTGTCACCTCGCTGCTGTAACTCTGAGCTCTCCTTCCCCAAAAGACAGCTGCCAGCTACAGGTCTGTGCTACTCAGCCAGCAGACAGAAGCTTCAATAAAATACCTAATTCACACAACAAATCCAAAATGCTGCCCCTGCTCCGAAACATGGACGTGGGGTCATTAAGTTGCAGAGAGGGGAGCATAGCTACATCTCTCCAAAGGAGCCAGAGCTTTTGGGAGCACAGCCACATCCCTCCAAGGGACCCCAAGCTATCAGCCAGTGGTAGGGACAGAGAGTGGGGACAATATTTGGGTGTGCTAAGGTCAATGGGAGATTAGATTCTCTGGGTGCAGAATGACCGGTGTGGGATTCAATCTCACGCATCCATCTTGAGATCACCCTTGGTTTTTGTCCTTCATTTCTTTTGTCTAACTCACAACTGGCAGACAAGCTACTCTAGAAACCTAGAAAAACCCAGAGGGGCTTGACAAAGGAAAATGCATCTAATGGTTTTTAAGCCAGTTTTAGAAATCGTTGGGATACTAAAGGTTGAAAGATGGTTTCTGAACAGGTGCATGGTGCTGGCCAAAAGCTGACACATGAGACGCAGCAAAGATCCCCTTCCCTCCTGGGGTTTAGCGCATTAATGCACGCCTGGAGCTCAGCTCGGTAACTGATATGCCATGCAGTGGCAGTAGAGCCAGCCAGCCTCACCGTCTTGGTGGAAGTTGCCATGTTCTCCATCTCCTCGTGGGTGACCCAGACGTTTCCAGAGGACTGCAGGGAAAAGAGTAGAGCGGTCAGGGTAAACCACCACAGAGCCATGGCCTTGGTTCACACCTGCTTTGGAAACAAGCCCAGCTTGGGCTGATGGAGGATTAGGCCACCCTTGCGCTTGGAGCTGTACTGGGGAGATCTCGCAGTGACCTTGCAGCTTGGGCTGGTGACACCTCCCTGCCCGTGAGGACCCTGGGCTGTCCGTGCAGCCACGGAGAGCACAGCAAGGACCACCAGCCCTTTGGCTGCCTTTATACTGGTGTTATGCTCATGGAGTCTGTAGGCTTGTCTCTGACAGCTGTGACCCCAGCCATGGCCATCTGAGGCGACACAGCACGCTTTGGGCCTTTCTGCTGACTGCATTTCTACAGATGTGTCTTGGCATTACTGGGGCACCATTAATCCCTCAGGGGTTTCGGGGACCAGCGCAAAACACGTTCCCACCATCTGTTCCATGTTGTGCTGGTTTTGGCTGGGATAGAGTTAATTTCACAGTAGCTAGTATGGGGCTATATTTTGGATTTCTGCTGACAACAGTGCTGGGGACGTTTTTGTGCTTCCACAGAGCCAAGGCCTTTTCTGCCTCTCACCCCACCCCACCAGCAAGCAGCTGGGGGCACAAGGAGCTGGGAGGGGACACAGCAGCACAGCTGACCCTGACTGACCCAAGGGATGTCCCATACCATAGGGCGTCATGCTCAGCAAATAGAGCTGGGGGAAGAAGGAGGAAGGGGAGGACGTTCGGGGTGATGGCGTTTGTCTTCCCAAGTCACCGTTACGTGTGATGGAGCCCTGCTGTCCTGGAGATGGCTGAACACCTGCCTGCCCATGGGAAGTAGTGAACGAATTCCTTGGTTTGCTTTGCTTGCGTGTGTGGCTTTTGGTTCACCTATTAAACTGTCTTTACCTCAACCCATGGGTTTTCTCACTTCTACCCTTCTGATTCTCTCCCCTGTCCCACCTTGTGGGAGGGAGTGAGCAAGCGGCCGTGTGGGGCTTAGTTGTTGGCTGGGGTTAAACCGCATGCCCTATCCAGGGCAAGGCTGGGATCTGTGGTTGCTTTGACTTGCCCCAGGAATTTCACATGGTCCCAGGAAAAGGCTTGTATTGAAATGATTGAGAAAATGGCTGTGCTAAAGGTGTTGGCCCTGTAAATCATACGTGTGCTGTTTAGGTGGGATTTCATCCTCTTCAGGGCAGACAGTCCCTGAGCTTTGCTCTTTGCAGTCCACTCAGCAGGGTCAGCCTCTTGGTGACAACCTCTGAGCGTGAGGACAAGAGCATCTGCTGGTGCCTCAAGACAGGAAAGTGCTTCACACTTGATGGCAGTAAATGATCTTTGTGCCTGAGGACAAGTGTCTGGTGGTTTGACAGGCCCATGAGGGAACGTCACCTCCTCCACAGCCATGCTTGCCTGTGACACTGGGACTCCCTGGGGGCTGATGGACCACTGTGGTCCCAAGGAGATGGGGAAAGAGGGGAAACAAGACCCTCCTACCCCACGGAGGGTCTGTCTGGGGAAGAGTGGGTCTGTGCATTGAGCACTTACTGTCCGTGATGTGGGTGGTGCCGAGGGGCTCGTGAGCGAGACCATCTCCTGGATGGCCAGACGCAGCTTCAGGCGATGCAGTGCGTTGCTGATGCCAATCTCCCTCTGGATTTCAGTGTCGGACAGGGCTGACATGATGGCTCCGCTCTTCACGTTGGCTCGGCAAGCAGCAACGTACCAGGCCGGCATCCCCACCCAGAGCTGCCAAAACAGGACAAAGCCAGTGACTGCTCGGCTGACCTACTCTAACTTCCTCTGGTTGATCAAGGCCACCCTGTTTGAAACTCAGTATCGAAGCTGGATACCCATGCAGGGCTTCCTTTTTCTTTGTACCTTGCACAGATGGCCTGTGGGCAGCCCAACATCCCTATATCTGATGGACACAGCACAGGGAAAGAGCACCAACTAAGCCTTTCAACTCCAGGCTCTACTCAAACCACAACTCTACAGAATATTTGAGGGATCTGCTCTGTTCCCTCAGGTTTTGCAACTACCAACCACATGCATGGTGGGACCGTGGGGTGCCGTACCACTGCCAGGGGAGCACACTACAGACTGGTGACAACTGCAAAGCTGTTGGTGCATGGGGATGATGCACAGGCATGCTCTGCCTCACCTCCAGCCAGGAGACAACGGTGGGGCCATCCCAGTGAGCAAAGGGCAATCCTTTCCTCCGAGCTTCTTCCAGGAGTTCATGCCTGGAGGGAACAGAAGCAGAAGAGTGATTCATTGGGAGCTTGTGGGGAAGGGAGAGCTCTTGAAAAGGAATAGACCATGGGCAGTAAGAACCAGCTGGTAGCAAAGCAATAAAGGAGCTAAAAGGGATCAAGAGGGTGAAGATGAGAAGCCTTTCCAGCAATTGCCCCAGGAAGCCATGCCATGGCTTCTCAGCCATCAGGCAGGACGTTTTCTTGCTGAGGCAGAGAAGGAGGTTCACTCACTTCTTCCGTAGGCGCCGATCCTTTTCAGCCTGTGCACCCAGCTTGCCAAGTCCCAGAGGGTCCTGCATGCCCACCTCCATGTCAGTCAGCACCACTGTTGGGCAAGCAAGACATCTTCCAGTCAGTGTGACATTCCCAGGGTCAGCATGACATTCCCTGGGGTCAGTGCGGGCACTGTCACAGTCCCCATGCCAGGGTGCTGGGGATGCACAATCGCAGCACAGGAGGTGTCAGTCTCCTTTTCCAACCCACCCGCACAGCTCCCCTGCATCTCTGGGAAGCCCAGGGGGATCTCTGCCTGCTATCCCTCCCATTTCAAGATGCTCAACATCAAAGCAGTAAAGGATTTAGGAGTGGAAAAGCAGCTCCCACCAAAGGGCTGTGGAAAATCAGTAAGGTCCCAAGGGGAGGGAAGCAGATTTAGGGACATTAAAGGTAAGATACAGTGATGGGAGGTCACTATCCTCACTGCAGCTCTTGCAGAGCATTAAGACCGATACCATGCTCATGCCAGCAAGGGCCGCAGGGCAGAAAGCACCAGGACCCACCTGCCCTGAAGCTGCAGGGAGCCCAGAGCCAGTGGCCACAACATCCCCAAACCAGCAGGGATGTCCCTGCTCCTCTGCCTGTCACCTCAACAGCACCCCGAAGCCAGACAGTGCCAGGAGGGTGCCAGGAGGCGTACAGAAAGCCTGGCCCGAGAGGCTGTCTGCCCGGCACGGATGGGAATAGGGCTGCTCACGGACCCTGCCCCGTGGCCCCTTCTCTGCTCAGCTGAATCAAGCGACCCTTCTCTTTTTTCCCGAACAAGCGCCCGATGGAGGACTTGATCCCCTTCCTCTTGGAGCCCTTGTGCAGGGAGTCCTGGCTGCTGTTGCTGCTGGGGTTGCTGGCCTGCTCCTCCAGCGAGCTGGGGATGGAGGAGGGAGAGGAACAGCAAAGCTTTTAGGTTATTCCCGAGCAGCGCACAAGCCATGGCAAACCCCAGCCCATCCCACAATCCCACGCTTGCCCCATGTAAATCCTCAAACCAACAGAGCAGGCACTGGTGTGAGATCCAAAGGGTGCTCCACATACCTTTTCCCATCCTCCTGACTTAGCGCAGGGTGGCCCAGCTTCTCCAGCCGCAACGTCCTGGGTGAGGATGGGGGGGATGTCTCGCATTTGATGGTGGTTTTATCCTCTCGGCTTTCATCCCGAGCTGCAGGTGACTGAACAAGCAGAGAAGCCATGAGGTTGGGTGGCCAAAGCCCAGCTCCATCTTTGCCCTGCTGCCTGCCTCTCTCTTGCTCCATGGAGGCATGGCCAAAAGAGCCACCAGGGCCCTGAGGCTTTGCCACGCTCCAGGATTGGCCTGAACTAGAGCTCTGGCAATGGCTCGAGATGCCCAAGCAGATGGGGAGGATGTGGCCGTATGGCCAAGGTCCTGGGAATAGGGAGGAGAGAGGATGCAGCCCCATGGTCCAGGTCAGGGTGAGGGGACAGAATCTGCTGGCCCTCAGCAAGGGGCTCTGAGGAGCACAGATGGGAATGTCCCAAAGACACCCTGTCGCCAGAGGGGGGACACAGTGTTTGAGGACCCACTGGCTTTCTGAACTTCCCCATGTCCTGCCAGACCCCCCAGGCTGCCAGCCGGCACATCTCCAAGCACCTTACGGGATCCCCATGATCATCCTGCTGAATCCCTGGGGTCCCCAGCTCCATCCCGCGCCTGCTGCACCCTGACCTGGTGTGGAAAAAGCCAGGAGCAGGCTGGAAAAGGGGCTTGGACAAAAACCAACGGGATGGGAGCCACTCACTAGAAGTTTCCTCCGGTGCTTCCTCAAGTCGCTGGGCTGATTGCAAGGGGGAAAGCGAGAGAGACACAGAAAGGGGGGCAGTTAATGGAGAACCCCCGCGCAGAGCAGCCCCGGGGCCAGGCTGGGAGACAGCAAACATGGGCACCCCCATTCCACATCACCCTCCCGCACACCCGTGCGGATGCTGGGGCATCGCTCCCACCCCAGGCAGCCACGCGTGCACCCTGTCCAGCCCCCCATCTGCCCCATGCACCTCCTCACCAACGTCATGATCCCCATGCGGTCGAGGTCCTGAGCGGCACTGCGGGAGGAGAGTTTGGGGGTGGAGCGGCCGCTGAGCGGTGGAGATGAGCTGGCCAGGGACAGGGCTGTCAGCGAGGTGGGGATGGAAGCCCTTTTGCAGAGCTGGGTGAGGTTGAGGCCCTCCATGCTGCCGCTTGTGACGCGGGTCTCCAGCTCCTCCGCACGGAGCTCAGTGGACTCCTTCTCCTCTTGGATCATCCTGGGGAGCAGCGGGGCTTAGGGCTCCTGGCTCCCCACCTTTCTGGGGAGTCATCTCACACCTCCCAGCCATAGGATCTCCCTACCCTGGGGAAATGCACCTTGGGTGCTGTGACTCGAGCTCCCGATCTCCAGGAATGGCAGTAAGTCCCATCAGGATCCACATAAACCAGAGCTGAGAAACACCACGATTTCTTTTAATATTCATGGGGGACTTCTTTTAAAAACAATGATCCTTTCTGTGAGCCAGTACTGGTGCAGCTGGGGGACAGGGAGCCATGTGCAGGAGGGACCAAGCCTTGTGGCTAGATGTCCTGGAATAATTTCCCTGACTGAAGGTGGACCAAGACCTCAATTTTAGGGCATCAGAGCTTCCTCCCACCGCCAGGCAGTTTTTTGCTCCCTGGAGCCATTTCAGAGCAAGGCAGTGGTGGATTTTGGCCATGGTTGCTACCTGATCTCCTCGTTGATGGCATCCAGCTGCTCCTGGAGCATCATGGCCAACGTCTGGGCATCTGAGTGTCCGCCAGGGGAGAGCACGTCCATGGAGCTGAAGAGTGTCTCGCGATCATCGTCATCCACATCAGAGATCTCGGGGTCGCTGTCAAAGGCGTGAGGCCCTGTGGCCAGGACGCTGCCTGCCTGGGCTTGCTCCCAGTCCTGGGGGAACAAGGTCCACTGTTCCCACACGGCACCCCCGTGTCTCCAAAAGCCAAACTGGACGCCTCCACACAACAGTCATACATCAACACCTCCCCAGTAGGGAAACCCTTCCTACCACGTTAATGTCATCCTTGCGCCACGTTAAGGAAATTGCCCCGCGTCCCCAAATCAGGGGCAGGTGAGACCAGTGTGCAAGGCAGGAGGAGACCCCAACCCCAACTGTGACCCCATGCAGGCATGCAGATGGATTACCTTGGCTGGCTCCTCTCGCCGGGTGGTGAATCGGCCCTTCTGTGCCCGTGGCAGGCCTGGGGCTGTCCCGAAGGGCTCAGCAGGGGCATGGACTACAGCGCTCAGTGGGAAGCGCAGGTCTGTGGCACTGCCCATATGGGACCTGGGGGAAAAAAGAGCCCTGTTGTAGACATTGCTCCATGCAGTGATGCCTCTGTCCCCAGCCTGCTCCCCTCACAGCCCAGCCTAGCTCAGGACAGAGGAGAAGGATGAGGCCACTGCAGGATGCCCACCCCAGTGATGCCTGTCTGCTCTGCATGAAACAATACAAAACCAGGCTCCACAAAAAGGTGCCCCATTTCCCCCACACTGGCCCTGGAGATGTGCTCACAGACTCTAGGAAGCTCAGCCCTGGGCCCTATCCTGCTGCTGCCTCCCCCTTCACTGCAGTACCCACTGGGCATCCAGCTGGTTCTGGCCAAAACCACCCTGCGCAGTGGGTCTGCTGTGAAGCTGTGGGCTGAACAGTCCTCTCCTGTCCTCCCCTCTCGAGAACATCTTCCACCTCCCAGCATGTAAAGCATGTCTGGTGCCTGTCTTCTCCATCCCCGTGTACAGAACAGGGGCCAACCAGGGAGCTTCGCTCCTTCTTTTTATGTTTTCTTCAACATTTTCATGAAAAAAACTCCTGATGAATAAAATCCCATTTGAAACAGATCTTCCAGGTGCAGGGACATGAGCATTGTTTGGGATCTCCCAGTAGAAACCAGCTGGGATTTCTTCATCCTCCTCCTCCATGCTCGGGCTGGTGCTCAGGAGCAGGTCCCCATGCCAGGCAAAGCAATGCAGCAGCTGCTGTTGGACACGACATCACTTTTTGCAGCTCCTGGTACTCCTTGCATATCTCCATGTTGCCTGGTTCCTCCTCCTCACCCTGAAGACCCAACCACGCAGCTGAGCAAAGCCCCTTCCTGGAGCACGAGGTCATTGCTCCCTATATGTGTTGCCACAGGAGCCATGAGGTGTTTTTGATTTAAGATGACAAAAGCAGTTGTCCAGAGCAGCTCAAGGTTTTTCCACGATGGTGGGTCTGCTTTCCAGAGCAGATACAGATCCAGGCTCCTCACCCTCGCATCCGACCGAGCCCAGACAAAACTGCTAACACGAGCAGCTTGGCTTGGTGTCAGCTTGGTGTTTGCAGACGAAGGCACAGCCCAAGTTTCAAGGGGATTTAAGCTGTGGTGCCACTGACAAGCTGCTCCTGAGCTAAAACCAGATAAAGGCACCTTAGACAAAAGCTGACATTTCAGCTGGGGGATTATTCTGGCCTCTGTAACTCAAGCTTTCTGCTGAATTTTCCTCCAAGAAATTTAAAATAAAAAAATAAAAAAAATCGCCCATCCTGTTTTTACAGACCCATACAAACAGGTCCCCCACATGCTCCAGACACTTCTCTGGCACTCAGCTATCCTTCATCCTCACAAGCTCTTCCTTGTTCTCCCCATTTCTTCTCTCCATGACAGATACAGAGCCTCCAGGCCTTCTCCTCTCTGCCACAGATGCTGACAGATTTGAAGCTGGTAACATCGGCTCCTTTCCATCTTTTCCATCCTTCCTGAGAGGTGAATTTTCCCCACTGGTGGTTGCTGTCATTGATCCCTCGATGCCTCTAACCCACACTGAAAGTCCTCAGGAGTGGATGTGGTCTCCCAGGTGGTCGCAACAATGCAGTGGGGTGCGTGTCGTGCTGGCATCCTCCTTTTCTAACCCCTTAGCTTCTTGCAGCAGCGATGGGTACTCCGGTCAGTGCCAGAACCTGAGACCCGATGGACTCACCTCTCCTCCTGGTGCTCTGGGCTGGGACATCCCCATCTCCCAGCTGATTTTAAATGAAAGGGTGTGGGACGACCATTGTGGAGAAGAAGGGGAAAAATGGGGAGGTTCATTCTCCTTTGCCTGCAACACCTCAGAAGAGATTCCTCCTTTTCCACCAGCCCATCCCCAGCACACCACAGGGGGAAAGGCATTTGATGAACATATAGTTTTCATAGAAAATTAAGCCCTAAGCCCTTTATGCAGAAAAAGAAATGATGCCCAGTGGTTTTTTGCCCTTAGAAGAGCAAATTCTGGGCTATTCATTTGGGCTGTGCTATTCTCAACAGTCTGCGTCCCATCCCAGGACAAATCCGTGGTGGGGATAGCACAGCTGGAGTCAACCCTGCTGCAACAAACCACCCTGCAGCCCTGCACTGAGGCTTGGTGAAACCAGAAATGCCTGATGCCAACAGCATTTTGGGACCCTAAAAGCAAAATGCCCCTAAAGCCATGGGTGCAGGGTGCAAGCAGGGTGTGCACAGGCTGGCAGGGTTTGGCAGGTGGCCCTTACCTTGCATGCATGCTGTCCACAAATGTCCCACTTCTGGTCTTGAGCTGATCAACCTCCAGCCTCAGTTTGTCAATCTCATCAGACAACCGTCGCTGTTCAGGGTGACACAAGAGACAGGCAGGGGTTGGTTTTGCTCTGAAGAGCAGCCAGGTTTGGGGCAGTCCACATCCTTAGCAATTTCCATGTTTATATTCCCTTTAAAAATCCCCACCCCAGGTTTAAAGCACCTTTGACACATTGGTAAAGAAACAGCTCATGCAGGCGAGTGAATGGTGATGCCGGGGCGATGCCGCGAAGGGAGGAAGTGATCACAATCCAGACAGACACACACAGACGTGCTCGAAGCAATGATGGTTTGAGAGACAAAGGAAAATCGGTCCCACTAGGATGCTCTGGTTTTGCTCCAGACTGCACGGGGGCATTCGTCTTGGCAAAGGGCTGGTAGTGAGGGACCCGCTAGCCAAATTTGATGCTGGGCCTGTCCCTCCTGCTGCCAGCCCCATCCTCACTGGGAACCTGTGCCTGCTTTAAGTAGCCGTGCTGTCCTGGGGGGGATGCGAGGGGAGAGGCTGCGGGCGGGCAAGGAGGCCGGGGAAACGGGATCCTCCAGGCACAGCAGGATCTGGTCCTGTGGGCAAACAGGCTGAACCAGGGTGGGCGACATGCAGGCATTGTCATGCAAGTCTCCGAGCTTTGCCTCTGCCTGGAGCTGAGCAGCCATGGCTGGGAAGCGCGAGCAGAGCCCACACATCCTCGCCATGGGCAGGGGGCATCTGGGAGACCAAGGCCCTGGGCAAGGGGGAAAGCAGCTCCCCTATCCCCCCAACCATGCAGGAGACATGGGGCACATCCCAAAAGCTCCCGTTGCTTCAAAAAGCTACAACCCTCCAGCCTTCCAGCACAGGCCAACGTGGACTCATGTTGCAGACCCTACTTAGATGCTTTCTCTTGGAGCAGGTGAGGCACAAAGACCTACAGGGCCTTCTGCAAGCTAGGCATGGAGTAGATCTTCCCCCAAGTTCGAGTGAGGGGGTTGAGAAAGCTTCAGGGGTGAAGGGGACATGGCTCCCTGAGCAGCACTGTCCCTCGCAGCCAGGCTGCACCAAGGAGAGCTTGGGTAAACCCTCCTTTAGGCACGCGGGCGAAGCCACCCTGGCTTCGCTGCTGTCCTTGGCGAGGGGTCAGGGATGGATGAGCGCGATAGAAGTATGGAGACGGGACTGAACGTGCCTGTTAGGGAACCGAACCAGGGGTCTCCAGGGAGGTGGGTGGCAGCTTCCATCCAGCCACTACGTGGGTTAGTTTGTGGCCTCCTGCTGCTGGGCGCTTTGGGATCCCAGCTCCTCCAAAACTAGGGTATTTTAGGAGGCACGACCACCACTAGCCGGGGATTAGGAGTGAGGAAGTGCAGTCACTAGGGCAGGCTCCCTGCAGCGGCATTTACCTTGTCGTGCTGGTGTTCCTCTATCTGCTTTTGGGTATTTTCCAGTTCTTGTAACAATGTGTTCTTTGAAAAACGAAACAAAAGAAAAGGGAACAAAAACAGGAAAGAAAAAGAGAGACCGTTTAGAAAACGGCCATGCGGCCTCCTGGGAATGGCCAGCATGGAATCACTGCATGGACGGTGTCACGGATGCCTTGCAGGAAAGATGGCAATGGCTCCCTGCTCTATTCCTCACCCACCTGCCTGTGAACCCGTCTTCTCTGTAAACCTCCTGCTCCTCAAGCTGGACGCCGTAGCTCAACTCCTGGCCCACAGTGGGGTCGGGGCATGGCCATGGAGGGCAAGCAGCGGTTAGAGGTTTGATGGGCAGGGCTTGAAGATTAGGAAATGTGTCTGAGAGGAGATCAACTCCTCCAGCAGATGGATCGAGGGCATCTAAGATGTCCCCTACATCTAAGCTAGGGAATAGGCAGGTGGAAAAGAAGATGCATTTGCAACTGCCTGACCTTGTGCTGGTTTTTGGGAGGTGCTGGCAGGCAAACAGCATCATTTTTGCCTGTGGAAGACCTGGAGAAACTCTCTGGGTGAGCCAGTGCTGGCAGCAGGCTGGGAAGCAGACAATGCCCCTTTGCAGGGTGCTGCTGCTCTGGTCTCTGTTGCTTGCTAGGGTGGGAATTTGGACTCAGCTCCATGTGTTGTGTCCTGTTTTTTATCCAGAGCCACTCAGACATCTGCTGAACAACTGGACACACTGTACAATCAGGTCTGGTTGGGGAAAGGAGGCACAGAGCAGCAGGGAGACAGACCCAGTCCTGGAGGGATCAGCTGGGGGATGCAGCCCCTCTGTGCTCTTACTTGTTAAGGGGAGCCTTGTCCCTGCAGGAACCCAAACAGAGGTGAATTATCAAGGGTTGACCTCCCACTGGCATTGTGAGGTTAATCCTTGCTTTGAGCCACCTGCTCTCACAGCTAATTGCATTCACACTGGGGCAGCAGCAACTCCAGCTGGCTCCTCAAAGGAAAGTCCAGTTCCCTGAGAAGAGCAGGGTGGGAGCTGGGAGGCTGCACACGGACTCTGCCCTGGCTTGGAGAAGGCAAATCAGCCCAGGCTTGGGGGACAGGAAGGTTTCAAGGCAGCATGTGGAGGGGATGAGCAGGTGGGAGGGGATGAACGCTGCATTTTCTCCTGCAAAATGCAGTAGGGTTTTGCTCTGACAGCTGGGTGCGGGCTGCAGTCAAGGCTGCACCAGAAGAGACACAGGGAAGTGAAGGTACGGAGCAGGACAAATCCTGCTGCTGTCAGAGGTGAAAGGCGGTGGGGAGTGGGTCTTACTGGCTGAGGGCTGGCTGGAGGCGAGGGTGTGATGCAGAGCACGCTTCCCTGCACTCCTACCAGCCCTGGTGCCCAGCTGGCATCCTGCATGTGATCATTTCTCATCCCTGCACAGGTACTTCCAAATTCCTGTGCCGTGGCTGGCCAACACTTGGTACCAGAGGGGCTGCAGACCCCTCAACCCCCCACCAGCCCCCCCAGA
>VZTL01078091.1:140286-177892 GCA_013400535.1 Scopus umbretta
CCAGAGGACCCCCTGCCTCCCAGCCACTACCTTCTCCTCCAAGGCCGCCATCCTCTCCTTGAGGTGCAGCTGCAGCCGCTCATTGGACTCGCTCAGCAGACGGTCCACGGTGTCCGAGAGCCGCTTGTTGTGCTCCTCATTCATCTTCTCCCGCTGGCGGGCCTGCAACGGCAAACAGTGACTGGTCACATCAGATCCAGTGGATCTGCTCCTCCTGCCACGAGGGGCTCAGTGCCCTCCCGCCATCCCACGCCTGCTGGTGGTGTCAGAGCTGATTTACCAGGCCCAGCTTTTGAGGACAAATTCACTCCTTACAGCAGAGATCAGACCCTCCACTGGGGCTCTGCTAGCCTCTGCCACTTCCCAGCCGGGGATCAAGAGGAGAGATGACAGGATCTAAAGAGATCCTGCCTGCCTGACCCTCAAGAAAGTTTGACCTATGTATCTGTGAGGGACAGCCATACTGGGGGCACTTTTCAGGCCCCAGTGAGGGCCGATCCTCTGGATTTGCCAGATCTCTCCAAATCGCTGCCCTAGGCCAAAACAACCAGGGGCTTCCCCAGGGGCACATGCTGTTAATGCCACCTGGGTGGCCTGAGAAATGGGCATCACAGCCTCCTGCCTGGACAGCCCAGCCAGTGGCTAAGGAGCACAGCAGGGATTGTGCATCCCCTGACACATCAGCTCAGCCTCCCTGTCTTCCTGAGGGACAACACCCTTTGCTCCCAGCGCCCTTCGGTCTTGCCCTGCTGCTGATTCAGGCTGGGGGGGATGAACATCTGGAGCCTCCCCCTCTGCCCTGCATTTGGGGGCCCAGCTTGGCCCAGGGGGTGATGCTGGGAGAGGAGTGGATGTGGCACACTAGCAGCAAGACTTGGATGCCTGGGTGAGGGGGAAATCACAGCAGAGAGTGTCATGAGCTCCTGGGTGGCTCTATTTTAAGAGATCCTGGAAGGGAAAGGATCAGCCAGTCTCCTCTCCCCATCCTGCTTCAGAGACACCAGCAAGCCAGCCTTTTGTGGTGTGCCCAGGTACCCAGCCACCGTGGCAAGGGGGAGCCAAGGCCAGTTCAGGACCTGCAAGGACTCCCCCACCCAGGCTGAGCAGCGCTTACCCTGGCCAGCTCCTGGTTTTTCTCCTCCAGCTGGCTTTCCAGCTGCCGGAGGTGCTCCTCGATGCTCCCATGCCTCTCTTCTGCCTGGGAAAAGTAAAGCAGCGCTCTTGGATGCAGCTCCCCAAAATCATGTGGGGCCTCCTGCATCCCTCCCTCCATCCCCACATCAGCATCCTTCCCTGAGATGCAGTTCTCCCTTGCGCTGCCTGCATCCCCGCCACGGGTCACTGTGTGCTCTGAGCCCAGACCAGCCCTGCTAGCCAGGTGATGGGAGATGGAGGTGCTCTATGAGTGACTGGGCACCCGCTCCAGCGTCTGGAAAGGGCAGGGCTGGCCGTATCCATGCCTCCCTCCAGGCCTGCACCCTTAGTTCCAGCCTGGGTCCCTCCTCTTCCTCCTCATCCCAGAGTGGTCCCAGCACAACCTGAAGGCCACTCAGATCGACAGGGCTATCTCTGCCTTGGAGATAGGAGCTGACGGAAGGGAGCAAACCCTGTGCGTGCAGGACACGTCAGGAGCTTTAAAAACCACCCGTTGTCCCTGCAGCCATGGGGGAGGCAGAGGACAGCAAAGCTCAGAGGCTGGGAATGAAAGCAGGGTGCCCTGGGCCTGCCAGGGGCTCCATCGCTGCAGGGGGGTGGCCAGACCTGCCTCTTCCTCTGGTTCCCGCACTCCATCGCGGCTCCGGTCCCTGATCACCCTGCGCACTTGCCTTGGTGAGTGCGGCGATGCGCTGGGCCAGCTCCGCTTCCACCTCAGGCAGCGTCTCTGCCTTCCGCATCGTCTGCTGCAGCTTCTGCTCTGCCAGCTCCAGCAGCTCCTGCAGGTGCCGGGCTTTCTCCTCACACTGCAGAACAGAGCAGGATGGGTGCCTGGCATGAGGCTTGCCTGCTTGTCCCATCCCCAGCACTTGCTTCTCCCTCCCAAGTCCCCAGGGTAGTAGGAGCCTTTGGGTTCCAAGCTTTGGTACCTGGCGGTGCAGGGACTCCTTGTTGGCCAGCTCACTTTCCAGCTTGTCGTTGAGGTCATGGATGGAGGTGGCTTCTCGCTGGGCTGCCAGGTAGCGTTTCTCCAGTGTGGTGATCCTCTCCTCCATGTCCTCTTTCTGAGCCAGGGCCTGGGGAAGCGATAGGGCTGTCACATCCCGATCTGTGACCACCATTTTGGGAACAACTGGGCCTCCCAGCTCCTGTGAGCCTGGGACGCCCCCACATCCAAGCGTGCAATGAAAACCCTGCTCTGCACAGGAATAAGGGACAGCAGAGTGGGAGAGCAATAAAGGGAGAGTCAGGCAATTACAGAAAAAAACTTTTAGCACAGACACAACTCACTGCCCCGGGTGTGCAGCACACCTGGGTATCTTGGTGTCTGCTTCTCCTCAGGGAAGTCCTGCTGATGGACTTGGGGACAAGTGGCCTCTTTTGGGGAATACTGGCCTTTGCCCTGCACACAACAGGGATTACAATTCCTTCCCAGCCCAGAGCATGTGGAAGCTGCTGTGAATGTCTCTGCAACTGCAACAGGCTTGGCAGTGCGAGAGGGCAGTGTCTAACCTCTCGGAGGTCCCTCTGGTACTTGCTGCTCATCTCCTCCGACTTAATCAGATCCTTCCTGGCGGTGCCCAGATCCTCCTCCAGCTCGGCAACGCTGGCAGCCAATGCAGAGATGCGCTCCTTGGCCTGGACCACTTCGAAATTCTGCTTCTCCAGGAGCTCCTGCAGCTCCACCACCCGCCCTGCCTCATCATCCGGGTGGACAGAGCCGTTGGAGAGCCGCTGCAAGGCAGCAGAGAGGGAGGTGGATGCCAGGCTGCCCCAAAGCATTGCCTGTGGCTATGCAATGGGGAAACATGGCCCTGCAGGGACCCAGCGAAGTGGTGGGGAGTGGAGACATGGGGCTCTGGGACCCCTGTCAACAGTCTCCGCTAGCCAGGAATGTGGCATGATGGAATAGGGATGGCTGAGAGCTTCTCAGCTCGTCTCTAGGAAGCAGAGCCCTTAGGAACATCCAAGCAGGAGCACAAATTCCCTTCTGCTCAGAAATGGCCTGTACCCACCAGAAGGGCATTTCCCAGGGGGCTGGACCCAGGGGAGAGGGAAAAAAAGTTTTCAGCACCCTGGAGCCAGTGACAAGGGGGCTGGAGAAATTACTGCCTCAGTGAGCATGGTCAGAGCAGGGGTTTCTGGGGCTCTCACCTTCCAGGGAAGCTTCTGTGCTGGCTCCTTGGGCTCCCTCTCATCCCGCTCACCCACCGGGGCCTCCCGCGTAGTGCCTTGCTGCAGAGCTGCCACCTGCACAACAACAGGGCTTAATTAATGAGAGAAAGCAGATGAGACCAGCTGGTCTGGCCGCGGGTGAGGCCAGCCCCTGGTGCACCCAGGTCTGTAACTGGCTTCCTGCTGGCTTCCTCCACCGTCACACCCAGTTAGTGCCTACGGCTGGCGGGTAACTGGAGGGATAGGGTGAAGAAGAGAGGGGAAGGCAGAGATGCTGTGAAGGCTCAGCACTGATGGAGGATGAAGCCATGTCTTGCATGGGCACAGCAGTGCTTGCTACAGGCACGCAAAGAGCCTGAGCCCCAGCAGTAAGGTTTTCCTGGTGAGCCCTCAAGGGACCTGAGATCTGCATCCCAGGACTCTCCCCCAACTCATTTCACTAGCTTGCAGCCAAACAGACTCCAGACCCGGTGCAGATGTAGCCAGGAGCAGGGGATAAACACCGATACCGCACCCTGCTCTGCTGGGGGAGGATGGGGAAAGGCCCCTGCAAGGCGACCGAAAGCCAGGCACTGCCTCCCCACTGAGCCTGGGGAATTACTGTGAGACATACTGTGGGAGCTAGAAATAGGAGCAAAATTTGGCCAGGCAGAGGCTATAAGGATGGGTCTTTCCTTTTGGCAGTGGTGGCTGGGCACAAACTTCAGGAAGGAAAACAGGGTCAATATCTCTCCAGGATGAAAAGGTCTAGATGTTGGGGACAGCAAAGTCCCCATGCCAGGGCCTGAGCAAGGAAGGAGATGGGGGATGCAAGATGAGGTGCTCAGAGCAGAAAGGTTTGGGTCTCTGCTGAGGCAGGGAAAATCCCAAGTCACTCTCAGCCCCCTGAAATGATTCAAATTCAGATTGCTTTTCTCAGTGAAATGAACACCAAACAGCAAAACAACAGAGGAAACCTTGCCCACAAGAGAAAGTTTTCAGAATATGTTCAAAGTTTCCTTAAATATAGACAATCCTTCATGTAAACGCGATTTTGGAATAAAAGCCTTACATTAAAAATGCCTAAACGCCATTTCTCTGATCTGCACGATCACTTGAGGGTGGTATTTCACCAAATTCAACATGAATTCACAAATGTAACACAGAGCAGTCCCGGCCCAGTGGGTGCCCACCAAGGGCCCAGGGTTGGCTTCCCAAATACAACTTACCTGCCGATGGGCATCCACGAGCTGCTCCTCCAGGGTTGCCACTCGCTCTAAGGCTGCTCGCAAGCGTTCCCTGACCTGCAGTCATGCAAGATAACGGGAAAGGCCATTATTTATCCGTGATGAGGGTGCCCAGGGCCTAGGCAAGCTCCCAGCCCCTTTTGTCTGGCTGACAGCCAGGCTCAGGTGGATTCACGTCCAGGGCACAGGTTCAGGGACGCTCCAGCCCGTTGCCTGGAATAGCAAAAGCATGTTGGAGAGGAACAGCCTGGGCCAAGCTGATTCTTGCAGACATATGGCCAGGAGAGCTTGAAAACATCTTTCAGCAGAGCAAGGAGATGCTTGAGGCAAATGAATCAGGAGGAACAATAAGAGTTGTAATGCAAAGACTGAACCAGGGTGCCAAATGCCAGTGCTCACCAGTCAGTGAGCCAGGGAAGCAAGTTCCCCATCCCTGACAGCCTCAAACCCACAGCATCCACGCGGCAGCCCCACCAGCTCTTAAAAAGAGGGTGCTGCAGCTTTTGGATACCCAAGACCTTCCTCCTGAGGGACCCCACGTCATCACCCAGCTTAACAACAAAAAACGGCATCCAGAGGGAGGGAGGAGAAGGGTTGGGAGAAGGTCAGCTCTGAGCAGGGGATGCTCATGGAGTGAGCCGGGAGAGGTCCCAGCAGCCTGTCTCACCTTTTCATCTAGCGCCTTGTGATGCTCAAAGAGTGACTTGAGTGCCTTGAGCACCTCGACCTCACTGGAAACCCCGGACGGCGACTGGGCCTGACGCTTGACCACGGTCATCCTCAGGGACCGCTCATGCCTCGACACCAGGCACTCCAGGTGCTCCAGCAAGAGCTGCAAGAGGGCAAGCATGAGGATGTCACCACCCTGGGGGCTGGCGATGCTGATATTGGCCCAGCAGCCTGCAGTGTCCCACATTTCTGAGGACTGAAAGCCATAGAGCAGGTTTTACATGCTTACCCGGGTGTTATTGCGCTCAGCTTTCAGCTCTGAGATCTCCTCTTCCCTCTCCAGGAGCTGCTCCCGGCACGCGCTGAGCTCCCGCGTCAGAGTTGCAAACTCCTGCAGAAATTGGGGCATGGCCATGAGCAGGGTGCATGGGGTGGAGACAGAGCTAGCATTCCAGCCCCACTGCCGGGACCTCCAGCACAGAGCATTTCCTATCCAAACCCAACCAGTGAGAGATGGGGACACCAATGGGAATGCTGAGAAATCCATGGAGAAGCACAGCTGGGAGGTGATCTGTTCCTGCTTCCCTAAGTGCTTTGGACAAGGCAGAATGCAGCATCCCAATATTTATCCATTTGGTATGATGTTCAATGACACCAGAAACTGCTCTGCAGCCCCAGAGGCGCTCCATGGCATTTAAAGTATCCCAGTCAGGGCCACCAGCATGCTCCCATCCCCACTGTCCCCTTGATGCAATCCAGCAAAGCACCCACCTTGGAGCATCCCATCAGGCTAAAACTCACCACAAAGCCACAGCCAGCCAAGATGGGTCCCCTGGCCCCAAGCCAGCCTCTGCCATGGCCTCAGGACCTGGTGTCATCCAAAATCTCCTTCCAAAGGAAAGAGTAAGATCTGCCCCAGTCCAGCATGTGGGGCCCCATCAAGCTTCTTCTTATGGGGCACCCCCAGACTCCAGCTTGAGAGATGGGGCACAGCAGGAGATGTGGCAGGTGCCACCAGTCCTTGCTTCAGTCACCGCTCCCTCCAGGGAGGCGACAGCCAGCAAGGAAGAGCCGTGCACAGAGCGATGTCAAAGCAGAGCTGCAAAGCTAGCACACCCTTTGGGATATGCTGGGCTCCTCAGAAAGAAAGCAATCGTCCTTGTGACTGTGTCAGAGGGGAAAGGAAGCCCGCTGTGAAGTTCCTAGGATGCAGGAGAGTTCATTTTCCCGTAGAAAATGAAAACCAAGCACCTGGGTTAGCCCAGGAGCACTCTCCCATTGCTCCCAGTTGCTCTTTCAGTCAGCAAGCAGCGCCAGGACTAAGCAACATTTTGCAGCTGGGATTTTTTGGGGTGAAAAATGCAAATGCGGAAACGCTTCATGAATTTACACCAGTTTCACAGTGCTGTTGAGAATAACTTAAAAAGGAAAAGGGTTTCAGAAGAAGCTGAGAAGGATTTGATTGAGCATTAACAAACCAAATTTCAACTGGGGCTGAGAGCGTTTTTACAGCATGAAATTCTCTTTCACTTTAATTTTCAAGTGAAACAAATAAATACCCTTCAAACTGAAGCAAAATGTTGAGGCTTAGGTTGAATCAAATGCTCTGCTCAGCTCAAAGTGAAACCTCTTGCAACAGCTGACGTCCCTCCAAGAAATCAAGGGCTTTTTAATCTCCGTTTGTCCCAGCTAGATTTTCCCCCTCCCTTCCCGCCCCAAACTGCTCACACTGGTGTGGTTTTTAGCCTGAGGTTGGTGGGATGGCGGCGTCACCGGTGATGCTGAGACCCCACAGTGGGACAGGACCCCAGCATGCCACAATGTGAAGGAAAAGAAAGAGCAACCACAGCGGTCCAAGTCATTGTCCCTATAAACAGCTGCTGTTCTGCCCATCACCATGCCCCAGGGCTGCTGCCACCCGACATCCTCGCCCCAGCATCGCCCCAGGGCCCGAGTCCCCCCACTCCCTTCCAGCCCCACTCCTGCTCCATCACTTCCCCAGGGACCACTCCAGCCCTGGGCTCATCCCTGTCCCTACCACTTGTCCCCCACATAGGTCACAGCCCCCCAGATGTCCGTCACCAGCCCCTGCCATGCCCAGGCGCCATCCCACACTTGCTCTTAGACCATTCCACAGCCCCGCAAAGTGCAGCGAACCCCACTGCAGAGCTGGTTCCCCTGGGAGATCACTGTGCCCAGCCAAGCCTTTCCTGGAGCCGTGCTCTCCCAGCCGGTGGGGATTACGGCTCGGCACAGCCCAGCGGCACACGCATGTGCATGCACACCGCTGGGTTATGCAAGTGCTGTGCGCAGGAGGGAGCAGCTCACAAGCATCCTCATGGATTATATCGGGGCTGGGAATGCCGGTGAGCGGAAAGGATATGAGAGCGGCAGCGAGAGGTGCCAGATTAGGTGCCCATGCACCGCTGGCTGCTTCAGATTTAGGGATATGTCGCTCCCCCTGTCCCTCAATATGCCAGGAGACAGGCATCAAGGCTTAAGGAGCTCAGCAAAAGCATCCTCACATCTGTGATGGCCCCAGGAACGTCTTTCAGCAGCCCAGGCTATAACAGCGGGTGACACATTGGCTGTGGACTCTCTCCCAGCACGGGGGCAGGGACCCTGTGGATTCAAAGATCTGCAAAGGGTGGAAACCTCTTGCTCTGTTCCATGGCTGGCAGGGCAAGCCGGGACTGCAGATGTAGACTCTCTCCCTGCTGGGGTGAACAGGGCTATGTGCAGCGTGGGATGGACCCCACGGGACAAGGCATTGGAGGGAGCAGGAGAAGAGGGATGCCACCCTGGGGACGGTGATTGCCAGCGCTCAGCCCTCCTCACCCCGCGTTGCCTGCACGGCCCGCCCGGGCTGGCCAAGCTGTACAGATTGCGCCCACAATCAGGCTTTCATCCTGAAAGGCAAGGAGATTAAAAGAGAGAGAAAATCCTCTGGAGAGAGACAGGCAGCCCCCACCCTGGCCAGCCCGATGCAATCCATGGGTCAGCGGGTCAAAGCGGGGTGGTGGCTCCGTTCCTGGGCACAGCACAAAGCTCCTGCCCGACCCCATCCCATCGGGGTGCTCCTCTCCGAGCCCTCCACCCGCCAGGAATGGCTGGATGGATCCTGTGCTGTGCGCCCCAGCAAGGCTGCCAGGCCAGGAGCATCCCAAGGCAAATAAAGGAGACCATGTTAACTGTCTTTTTTTGGGGAAAGGCTGCAAAAAGGAGCATTTACCACTAAAAACAGCAACATCCCTGCAGTGAGACAGGGCGGTAGTAGGGGTTAGTCAAGTACACAGGGCTAGGGGCACTTGAAAGCCTGATTTTCATGCCTTGGAAACAAAAAAATAGGAATAAATCACTCCAGCACCTGCCTGTAGCTACCTGCATCAGGCCTGGCTGTGCCAGACGTCTGCCCTAGCAGTGCCACCTTGCTTCTGGGCCACCAGCCGGCACCAGATCAGTTTGGGGACCGTGAGGACAAGCCGTCCCCAGCTCCCGGCTGCAGTGTCACACTGTGGAGTGCAGCTTTCACCCCTATCTGCAGGTATGCCATTGCCCTAAGTCCCAGCGAAATGGCGATAAAGAGGATCTGGCTGATTTTCCTCCACCCTGGCCAGGAGACTTCCTGGAGATGCAGAGGCGCCTGCCCCTGGCTCCGATAAGCTCTCAAACTAAGCCAGGACACCTATAAACGGATTAGAAAGTGAAGGAGAGGTGCCTGATCTTCAATCAACGGATGGATGATCAGACACAGCCCTGGGAGTCCTTGGGAGCCCTGCAGGAAGACTAGCAGCCTGGGAAGTGGCTAATTTGGATTAAAACCAAACCACCCAAAGTGCGCCTGGCTGGGCTCGGCCCCAAGCCCCGGGGCAGGAGGGAGCAGCGTGGACAGATGCTATTTTTACCATCAGAGGAGGGAGGGAGACCCGGAGCACCACACAGGGTATTGAAAGGGGGCATTGCGGCTCGGGGCTCGGATCTTCGGTCAGCGCCAGGCATGTTCGGGGTTCGGGGTCTTCCCCCTTGGCTGCATCAATGGGGAAGGCACAGGGAAGAGCTAGTGGAAGGCCAGAAACCAGCTACGTGGAGACAGCTGGGAAAGCAAGGAAAGGTTTAGGAAGCTCAGGAGGAGAAGCCTTGTAGCACGAAAAAGCTGAAATGCAAAAGTCCTCAGCACAGAGCCATCTTCTGCTTTTCCCCATGCCATCTGCAGCACAGACAGGGACACAGTGAGATTGCACCAAAGCGAGCAAAATTCCCCCGTTTGTGGCAGGACCGTGGCCACCGCTCCAACGCACCTGAGCCTCAGAAACAAACTAGCTCCAGCTGTAGGATTAATGGCATTTTAAAGCCCCTAATTGGAGCAACTGCTCCTGATGAGCCAGGCGTGTGACGGAGGGCGGTGTGGGAAGAATGCCTGCGCCAGGAAATCAGCACTGCTGACTCGGCACGTTAGGGATGGAGCCCTCTCTGTCCGTCCGCACTGGGAGTTTGCAGACGCATCATCTTAGTTTCTCCTCGCTGTCCCAGGAGCAGTTGCAGAATTACGAGAAAGCCCCAAGTCACAGTCGAGGAGATAAACACAACCCCATCAGTGCGTAGCATGGGATTATGAAGATTAAATCCTGCTGGGTAAACCCAGGGCTTCGACCATCACCCACCCTCAGTGCTGAGCAGTGCCATGGCATGTCCTGGACGTCTCAGCCACAGCACCGTGACTCTGTGGGGACCATCCATGGGGAACTGGAGTCCTCCCCTCTCCTGCGCAGTCACGATGTGTATTTCTACCCAGGATTCCTCGGGGAAGAGCATCATGCAGCCAAGAAGCAGGAACCCAACATCTCAGCACCCTGGTCTTGCGGGAGGGTAGCCAGTTCCAAGGGTTCAATGCTGAGCCACCAGATCCCTCCATCTTTCCCTAAAATCTTGAGACACTTTAAAGGTCTCTCCCAGCAGGTGTTTCTCCTGAGCTTGGAGCTGCTGGGGTTCCTATATTTTTGCAAGTTCCTGTTTTTTGCAAGTGTTAACTCCAGATATATTTTTTTAAGTTAAATGGGAGGAATTTGGGGTGATTGTTTGACCCTCCCCAGCTCCTGGGGGACCTCCAGGGAGCTCGGGGAGTCTTAATGGGTCCACCCACCCCAAAAAGCCCAGCTCTCAGCTCCCCAGGCAGCCGCAAGAGGCATTGAAGGCGCAGCCGCGTGGAGCCTCGAAGGAAGAACTGAGGGAGGTTTCTGCGACCATTGGTAGCCCCCAGCACAGCAGCCCCTGTAAAATCTGGGAGCCTGTTCTCCCCCTGACACAGCTGGGGACATGGACTCCTGCCAAACCCCCAGGTCCTGGCAGGGCAGGGAGAAGTGCCATCCCACACAGGACCGCACGCTGGGAATGCAGCTGGATGCACCTGGAGCCCTGCATGTCTCATCCCTGGGTGGCACCTACACCTAGGAGAGCAGAAGGGGAGCTGAGCTGAGCGGCCAGACAGGAGGGAGCTGGCAGCCATGCCAGGGCCCCGGGGGGCTGCTGAGAGCACCCAGACCCTGGCCAGAGCTTGGTCCTTGGCCTCACGCCCCCTGCGCAAGCAGGGAGGACAGAGGGATTGGAGCCGAGAGCTTTCAGCCCGATTAAGTCACGTTCAGCGTTCCCACATGAATAAATAAATCATGTAAGAAGCATTATGGCAGCTTAGTTTCCCTGGGAAATCGCCCTGGAGTTCTGCCTTTTTGGGGCTGAGGGATACCCCCATGGATTAGGAGGGTGGCAGCCAAGCCCTGCATGAGCAAGGGGGACCGGGAGCTACAGGCAGGAGCATCCCTGGAGCATCCCTGCCTGCCCCATGCAGGCGTTTGCCCCAGACACACACACATTCCCTGCCTGCCCCATCGATGGCTCTGCTGGCACTCTGGATCCTGTGCGGACACAGCGGCATCCAGCTGCTATTGTGCCCTGAAAGGATGCAGGGTGCCAGGTCCCCCAGCCACCATCCACCCAATCCTCCCCAGGCAGCACGTCCTCCGCGCAGCCAGGGCTTGGCTCTTTGGTGACACTGGGGAAGGGCTGTCAGGCTTGTGGGTGGCCACCAATGAGGCTGGGTGCCCAACCCTGCCCCCAAAAAAGGGTTTCTTTAAGCAGTCCAGCTTAAAGAAACATCCAAATGGGGTCTGACATATTGCAATAGGCTCCTGGGCAAAAGGGCTCACAGAGAAAGAGGAAGAGGATGGGACAGGCCCGTGGAAAGCCCCCACGCAGCGCCCCAGGGAAGAGACCCGCCGCGTCCTGCTTACCTGGTACATGCACATGCTGGGATTAATCCCATTGGGCAGGTGAGCGCCTTTGGGTTTGCTCCCCGCATTCATGCCGAGCCTTCATCTCCCACGAGGGCGGCTGGTGCAGCCCCGAGGGCGAGCGGCACAGCGGGCACCGGGGGCCACCGTGCCTGGGCGCAGAGCCCCCCTGCCCGTGCAGGGACAGGCAGGGCAGCGGGAGGCAACAGGAGCTCAGGGAAATTCCCCATCTGCTGCCTGCCCTAATCACATCCCTCGTCGCAGTGCAGGGAGCCGGAGGCAGCCCCGGCTGGAGCGGGCACCCAGCGGGCTCAGGGGTGCAGGCGCTGCCACTGGGTCCCTTTGCGCTGACCCAGTTTGCTCTGTCTGCACGCTGCCCGTGCCGAGGCACTGAGGACCCTTTATTGGAGCAGGAGCGGAGACTAAATCCGCGTGGTCCCTTAATCCGAGGCGGCTGTGGCGGGGCGGGCGGCGCACGCACAGGGTGACCTGGCATGCTCTCTCCGGCGTGTACTGGCTGGGGAGCTGGGAGCAGAGGGCACACCCCTGGCACACGGGAGGTGGTAGTGGTGGCCCTGCCTGCACCCAACAGCTATAGGGGACCCCAGGAGCTCCCGGGGAAGCACTGTCAGGCATTTTGCTTTCAGTAGCCTGGGCAGAGCCAGGACCAGTCCAGCTCCGCGGGTGGGGACATGGGCTGCCTTCCTCCTGAGCTGCTTTCCCTGTTCAGAGCAGAGGAAGGATGCTGAGAGCTGGCCAGCCACCAGACCAAGCTGTCCTGGTTTGTGGCACCAGTTTTGATCCATTGGTTATTTCCCATCTCCCTGGGGTGTCCCAAACCCCAGCAACCAGGTAAAGCAGAAGGATCTAAGGTCTCAGTACCGGCACAGTCAACATGGACATAAGCATTCAAAGCCTCCTGCGTCCTCTGGCTGCTGGGCTCCTTGCTGGCTCTCCCCACATCACAACCACAACGGAGTGGTGCAAAAGCCCCCTCGTATCCTGCTCCCCCCAAGTCTGGGCCCTGGGATGCTGCATGCTGCCCCACAAGACCCCACAGGGAAGGTGGGCAGCTCGTTTCCATCTTGTGCAGCCCTGTGATGCTGATCTATCCCATCCTCTTCTAACCTGAGCATCTTTGTGGAGGCTGAGCTCAAGTCCAGGTCTCTGGAGTACCTGGAGCAGCTCCTGCAAGTGGAGGAGCCAGGAGCAAAGCAGCACCAGGCTCTCGGCAGAGCCAGAAACCCCAGTGGAGCCATGGCAAGTCCCGATTTCCCCACACCCTGGGCTGCTTGCTCAGCACAGACTTCTGGCAGCCTCTCTGCCTGCTGCCCAGCTACTCTGGCTCAGGGAACAAATGGGCCCACTGCAATGTCCCGATCCATGCTCTGCACCCAGCTCTGCCGCCAGTGTCCCCTCTCAGGACCAGGCTTGAGACGAAGGTCCCATTGCCCCACCAGGTGATGGGGCTGATGGAAAGGATCCCCCCTGGCAAGGGAAGGGGCAGGGAGCAGGGCCTTCTCTCCAGCAGCGGGGAAGGAATGAGGTTAATATCCCCACCTGGGGACTCTGTAAGTGCCAGTGGGGACTCATGAAACCAAGGGCTGCCTGACGTTCCAAGGAGCTGGCTGGAGGCAGCAAGCCAGATCTGCTACCTGAAATGTGTTGTCTGCTCCTTAAGCATTCTTCAGTGCCAATGGGTGAGCGTGGGCTCTGCGTCTGCCTCCCTGTCGCCCTGGGGAGTCCTCAGGCAGGTTTTGCCCCTTCTTCATACCCATTCCCCTGCGCAAGAGGGGGGATTACAGTCCCACATCTCCCCACATGGACTCACAGACCAATGAGGGGTACAGAGAAGGGGAGATGTTCTAGCTGATTGTAGCTTGGCCTGGGAGAGCCTATGGGTTTTACTATCAGCATGAAGTGCAACACACCCAGCGACATCGCTGCTATCACACCAAGCCGCCCTTCCTAAAGGCATGAGCTAAAAATCACATCTGAGTGGCCAGTCAGCCTTGTATGCCTCAGTGAAGGCTCCTGCTCACCCCAGATCCTTACCTGTGGTAGGGCCGAGTTGAGCTGCCTCTGGAGCTGGTCACGCTCCCGTAGGGTCTCCTGCAAGCGGCTCTGGGTGACAGAGAGCGTTTCGCGGGTCTCCCGTAGTGTGTCCAGCAGCTTGTCCCTCTCATCCAGCATGTTCACCATCAGCTGCTCGAAGTCGGCATCTGCCTCGGAGCCCTGTGGGGGACCCAGAGGGTCCCCCTCGCTGATGGTGGGCATCACCTCACACATCATGGCGGGGTGTGACGGGTGGGTGAGGGTCCTGAAAGTGCCCAGTGGGGCAGGCGGTGGGTGTTGTTGAGCTGTGGGGCCCTAATCACATCACTATGGGCTCCCGCAGGTCAGGGGAGCCAACACAGGAGCAGGCGATGGGGTGGTGAAGTGGGGGGATCCCCCATCCCTTCTTCCTGGGTGCTAAGCAGAAGCTGGCATGACTCCAGTGGGAATGGAGGGACGTCCTCGGCACCGACAAGGCCCCTGCAGTCTTAAATCACCCCGCTCAGCCGCTTGTCACTGCCAGGGTCCCTTGTGTCACCTCTCTGATGCCTTCCAGAGGAGCTGCAGCATCAGTGAACCATGGGAGTGTTCAGAGGGGGACGAAGTGACCCTTGAGGACTCGTCCCAACAGGGAACCCAAGTTGGCAGCAGCACACGGCGGGTCCGGGGGATATTTGGGCTGCCTAGACATGCTGAGGAGGAGTCCGGTGATGGTGGGCTGTTCTCCCCAAGGCTGGATGAGATGGTCACTGCTGGTGTGGGAACATGTCTCTGTTTGCCATCACAGCTCTTCAAACACACAGTGGTGACCTACAGGAGAGGGGATAGAGATCAGATCCCTCCTGCTGCCCCAAAATGTCCAGGGCACCTACCCAGCACTCTTTGCCCCCCATCAGACCCTGGAGGGCTGCAAGAGGTGGGCTCAGGACCCAGGGGAATGGGCTGTGCCAGGTTATGCCACCCTGCACCCACATGGTCACTACGCTACATCCAGTATGGTACCAAGCTGCAGGGAACAGCATCCCCGGGACCCAAAATCCTGCAACAGTCTCTGGCATTCACATATTCCGTGCCAAGATCCCGTCCCCTCCATGAAGCGCCTGGCTGCCAAGGGACCCCATGGCCCAAGTGTCCTCCAGCTGCAGAAACTCTCCATTTGCAGAAAATCAGGCTCAAACCTGAGTTTTGCCCAAACCTGCAATGAAGTCACAGCAACAAATGAGTTGAATGATCAGATTAATGTTCATTCCCCGCTCCCCATGGCACCAACAGGCACAGACGCAGTGGGACCGGCCGTTAACTGAGCTTCAGCGCATCCTCCAGTCAAACCTCTACCTGGGGGACGGAGGCAGCAGCATCCCCGAATTACTGCCCAACAACAAGCACCAGTAGGGAGAATGGTAGCTGGGATGAGAAGCCGGAGGGCAGAGGCAGAGCTGCCAATTTGGGCAGCAGCCTGGATTTAGGCTGGGTTAAAGCATGGGTGGACACAGGGACTTGACCCCAGGGGTGACGCTGGTCCCTGCAGCCTCACCTCCACTTCCACAGCCAAAAATCACCGGGGCGAGACACTGGGATGTCTCCCATCTCAGCCGCAAGCAAGATGCCAGATGGGGATTTTTGATGACACAGAGCTTTGGGTGAGCTTCAGCCCACTACAGCCAGACGAGGGTCCCCAGAAGCGAGGGGTGGTGTGCCACTGTCACCCCAGCTGCCCTGGAGACCTGCCCACCCCATACTGCTATCTTTGCCAGGCTTCGTCTGCAAGGGGATAAGCTCAGTGCGAGGGCCGCTGGTCTAATGCTGGTTATGGGATAGTCCCCCTTAACTTAGCAAGTTTTAAAATCTTTATAACACGTTATGCTTGAGGCTAGGTCTGAATATCCTCATATCACCCCCCTTTCAAAACAACACACACGCACAGACAAAAAGGACCTGCACGCAGCCATGGCCCAGATCAGCCCGTTCCGGCCCTTTGGACTGGAATAAAAGCTCGTGTCTCAAACGGCTCGGCGGCACAGCGGGCCCCTTCTCCCCCGTTCAAAGGCGGCGTGCGTAAGGCGATGCTTTTGTGCACACCCAGACGCGCAGACACACGTTGCCGGGGCTGGGGGAACCATAGCTCCGTTCTTGGGATGACATTGGCTCATCAGCTGATGGGAAGTTTGACACAAAAAACCCTCTAAAAATAGAGAAGCTTTGGCAAAAGCACCAGCCCCTCAATGTGCATCCAGTGCATTACGCTGAAAACCAGCTCCCGCGTGCCGGGGAGGTGGGACAGGGCATCCCGCAGGTGTCTGTCCCACCTCCTGCCCCTTTACAGATTTGTGTCCCTCAAGTGGGATAAAACCTGTGACAGGCATGTAACGCTGTCCTGAACCTTTGAGGTTTGTTCACACTCCTTGCTGGCCACGGGGACATGGATGACGGGATATCTGTGACTGATATCTGATCCCTGCAGCATCCCTGCAAAAAGGAGGCTGGTGGAAGAAAAGGCACAGAGCAAGGGACCACTCCAGCCCCCTGCTCTCCTTGGGCTGAGTTGGACATGAACCCATTCCCACATTTAAGCAGGTAAAATGTTTTCCAGTCCTCCTTGCCCTAATTAGCAGCCCCAGTGGCACCCACACATGTGCATGGCCATGCTGCCAGCCCTCCTGGAAGGCAGATGTCCCAGCCTCTAGGGAAACTTGGGGCCAAGAAGAGGAGAAATCAGCCTTACCCCAGGGCTAAGGCCTATTAATTTGGGTGCAAAACCCAAATGAAGCAACTTTCACACCTCATCTTGCTGCTGTGACTCTGCTTGCGGGATGAGCATGGAGAAAGCATGTCCACACCGCAGAAAGCCAAATGGCCCCACGAGCACGACATGAATGGCAAAATCAGCCCTGTGGCCGCGTCCCCAGCTCGGCTGCTGGTGAGGAACTGAATGAGTTAGCAGGTGAATTAAGAGATATCAATCCGGGCACAGAGGGAAGAGCCCTGCAGGCACTCAGGGAGGGGAAATGCTGCAGGGAATGGCCAAGACATAAATCTGACAGGAGTGATGATGGGATGGCAGTTTATCCCAGCTGCAAAGGAGAGACTCGCTTACCACAAGGAGACTCTGCAGATGCCAGTCCCAGCGGGGCCAGGGCAGCTTCCCACACCCCGTGGTAATCCAAGGGGCTGGACCCACACGGTGTGGGAGGATGCACAGATTTACCCCATGCATCACCCAAGGGCTAATTTTCTTTTTGCTTCCCCCATGGTTGAACCCGTGCATGGGTGGTTGGGGTGGTTTGGGTAAGCCCACATGCTACTTTGCTTCACTACAACCTGCTCCTGTACACAGTTATATCCCGTTATATCTACCGCGCTTGGGAAGGGAGGCTGGGGGTGATAAGCACAGCCTGGACACCTCAGCCTGGGGAGGTGAAAACAGGATCACAGGGACCTTGCATGGCACACATGCTGGTCCAGCACAGACTCACCCCGTCTCACTGGTCCCCAAAAGCATCTGTGTTCTGCCCTCCGGAGCACGCTCAGCGAAGGTGTGATACAGCATAAACCCGCCTGCCCAGGACAAGGCAACGCTTAGTGACTCACAGCTCCTCCGTGCCCAGGGCTTGGGGGATGTCTCCACTGCAGGGTGGTCATGTCCTCCTCTTGCACCCTGGGCCACCAGGCATGGGTAGTATGGAGGATATGCACCGTGGCAAAAAGCAAGAAGAGCTGCTACAATTCTCTGCAGCTGGAGAAGCACTACAAAGCAGGGATGGGACTTCCTACCACCACAGAGAGCAGCCAAAGTCCTTCTCGTCCTGGCCTGAAGTCCCCAGGCAGGGTGTGCAGCCAGCCCAGCACTTTCAGAGCTCTCTGCACTCCCTATGACACTGCTGCACCATGAGGATCCCTCTGCCAGCGGGTCCCTGGCAGGTAAATCCGGGCTGCTCCGCCACCTCCAAGCATGGCTGAATCCACAGCAAACCCCAAGGGTGGAAAAATCCCTGCACTGTGGAGGCACTGGTCACGTCCGTAGCTGCTACGGACAGACACTGAGCTGCCTCTAGTGTTCCCATCACAGAGCTGTCCCGCCAACAACCACTGGGCAACTCTTCTGCCCCATGGACTCTGTGCAATTATTTCTGGATTCAACCACAGCAGCTTTCACTACAAAACCAGAGCAACAGCAAAACCACAAGCCCCAGGAGTATCCCAGCTAATGGGAAGGACCATCATCTGGGGTCAGGGCGGTTGCAAAGGTTCTATTTGTAATGCCAAGTGAGGAAGCCAGGACCAGGCTGGGTTTGATACCTGCTGTCTTCAAGCCCTTTGGAGCGGGAAGTGTGTTTGGGGAGCAACAGGCACGGATGAGCGTGCAGGGCTGTGCGCTCACGCAGAGACATGCACACATGCAGCAACATTCATGCACGCAGGGACATGCACACGAGCAGGGATGTGTGCGTGTGCAGGGATACGCATGCGTGCAGGGCCACATGTGCAGGGAGCTCCTGCCAAGGACCAGCTCCCCTCGACACGAGCATCCCCTCATTTCTGTACCACCTCAAACCTTGGGATTTTCTCCATTCTCCAAAAGCAGCAGAACATCACCCATTCCCAGGCACCTCTTCCCTCAGAAGCCCAGCTGGTGGTTGCATACGCAAGGCGCTGTCCCCACGTGGCAAAGCTCAGTGTTTCCCGGCAGGCCCGCATGCCCAGCCAGTCACTTTTAAGGACCTTGGGGATGTCAGTGTGGATGACGGCCCAAATGCATCACACACTTTGCTGGTGACTTTAGCAGCAGCAAGGGCAGACCGAAAGCAGCCCTTCGGCACTGGATGTCAGAGGGGTCTGAGCTTGCTTGCAATTAGCAGCAAAACGCTGCTTGTGAATCTTAACCTTTCAACTGTACCTGGTAAAACTACGTAAAATGCTACTGCCTGGGTTTAGAGAGCCTTAACTGATGGGATAATCATTGGGTAGAGAAGTGAGGATGTGAGGAGACAGCTGGTGAGCTGAGAAAACAGACACTGCACAGCTCTAGCCCTTTGCTGGGTATTTTTAGTCCCACAGGGCTGCCAGGCACAGGCTTGCTGGAAGCAGGTTTGAAAACGTGCTTGCTTTACTATTCCCTCCTCCCCCAAATGATGCTTTCCCCACTCTTTGGGATGGAAAACAGCACAGTCATGCACTGCCCACTTGGAGAGGCTGGTTTGCAACAACAGTGCCCAGACGTGGAACAGCTGATGGAGCGCAGAGGGGTTTTTTTTTGCCCTTGGGCTGCTTATTTGCTCAGCATGACTCTGTAGCAAGCTAAGCTGCCTGCAGGATGCCCAGTCCATGGTGCAGAGCCCAGCACCCACCCAGCACCCAGGGAGCACCCTGGCTTTCCCGTTTCCACCACGGTGAGAAGCACACCCAGCATTTATCCACACACAAAACAGCCTGTGCACTGAGGCAGAGACAGGCTTGTGGTTTTTCTCTGAACAGCTTCACTCTCATCTCAGCCCTGACAAGAGAAAGTAAAAAACCTCCATGGCTCTGTCAGCAAGATCATCGCCCCAGCAGGCAGCTGGCAAAGAGGGTTTAACGTGCACCTCGGAGGCAACAAGCTCGCCGAGATTGATCATCCCATAAAAATGTCAGTTTGATCTTTTCTGCTCCTAGACAATCCTCGTCAGCCGCCCACCCTGGCCTCAAAAGAGCAGTGCAGCCGGGGCGGCAGAGCCCACACCAGCAGCCACTGCTCGCAGCTCACCGGCGCAAGGACGGCTTCCCCTCCGCTGACCTCCCACGCTGACCCCTTCCCAGCCAGACGTGGGAGGAAGAAAGAGGGTGATGCCCTTTTGCTGTTGGGTTTTTCCTTGCAGCGCTTCTTCTTTCACTTTTTTCCTTGTGATGCTGCGTTAAACGTGATTACGTGAACAGGCTGTGAAAGGGTCATACCCTTACATTTCCAGCAAGCTCATTCCCACCGCTATTCCCGCAGATGGAGCCATGTCCATTTTACCCTCGGTGGGAGATGTGGCAATTAGAGGCTGAGAAAATGGATATCATTCCTGTGCACAAGACAAAGAGGATGCTGAAGTGCCCTGGCTCAATAGTGGAAATTGCTGTTTTAAGCGCAGAGCCTAAAAATGGAAATCTTCAGCCGCGGCAGGTCTGAGAGATGCCTTTGCCACATGCCCGTGTGGGCCACAAGGCTGAGACTTCACCTCCTGAGGTGCTTCTGCCATGAGACCGCAAGAGAGCTGCTGCTTGTGCCACAGTGTCCGGATGGGGCTTGTCTGCATCGGAGACAGACAGGTGAGCTCCACGTGTGCCAGGAGGTCCTCACATCCCTCTCCACAGCCCCACAGACCCTGAGGGTCCCTCCTCATCCTTCCTTTCCTCACCCCATCCCCATGCTTGGGCACAGACCCTGTCTATATGCTCCACAGGTTTCTCTAGTTTCACACGGCTGGACCTGAGCAGTCCTATCTGCAAGCTCAAGCACACTGGCTTCTCCATCCTTGGTAATCCACAGGGAAAAAGCTGCATTTCAATATGAAAACCAGTCAGCAGATACAGCCTCACCCTAGCATCTCTCCTGAGTCCTTATATTTATTCCCGGGATGCACTGTGGCCTCTGGGGACCTCCAGTCCCCTGAGAAGAGCAAAGAAGATCCAATTTACCATGGGGTCCATATGGTTATGGTGCCTCCACATTCCCTAACGCAGCCCTGCCAACGGCAGGGTACCGCGCAGATGGTACCTGGCTGATGCCAGGGACAGCCCATGGCCAGGACACCCAGGGATAATAAGGGAAATGAGGCATTCTGGCTAGAAATAAGGTGCCAATTTTTAGCAGCAAAGGATTAGATTCACATACTAAAGGGTGAAGATGGATTCACAGGGGGAGAGTCATTGCTGCGGAGATCTGTGTTATGGATGTGATTGAGCCCTGAGAAAAGATGTAGTGGTGCCTCCTCTCTCATCCAGGCCTGGGAAGCCACACGGAGTCCCCACATCTGCAGCAACATGTCCTTCGTTCTCCAGGGGACAAAGCCCAATTTCTACTCCCAACATCTTACCTGAACAGGCATGATTCTGCCCTGAAGGCTTGCTCCAAAACCAAAAAGCAGTTCCCATCCTCAGCCCTTGCTCACTCCAAGCTGCTAAGCCAGAGGAGAAACTGGGAGGAAAAATGTCCAGATCTGGCTGTTTCTTTGCAGGGAGAAGTAAGTGTTAGTATTCAACTGATATTTATAGTTCCCAGTGGGAGGGGAGGCATTACACACAACTTCCAGCGGGTATTTTCAGAAAGCCACCTGCTCCTCGCCATTGTGCAGAAACGCAATTGTTCCGCAACAAAGAGCTTGTCAGACGATGAGCCGAAATCTCCGCCGGGTCCTCCAGTGCGGATACAGGGTGCACAGTGCAGAGGTCGGTGAACACTCCTATTAGGGGTTGGCACACAAATTCAGTCATGTACACCAATTTACAGGACTGTGTTACCCCTTGGAGAGCATTCTATGGTATGTGTTATGGTTCCAGACTCAGTTTCCCTGTTTCCAAAATGGGCTACGTGGCCTCAGCTGACCCCAGAGAAAGGCATAATCTCCGTTTATTGCAAGGAGGAATCTGGCATGGGAGGGGACTGCTGGGGTGAAGACACACCAACATGCAAAACGCCTGCCTTTGCACTTTGGGGTGAGATGACAGACGGGAACGAGACTTGGAGAGGCTCCAAACTGGATGTTCCCTCTGACAGTTGGGATCCCAAAGCCTGGCCAAGAGACTCAGCAAGCCCAGACTCACCTTCAAACTTCATCTCTGAGTTTGCAACAGCCCAAAACACGACTGAGTGGACTGAGGGAACGACAGGTCTGAAATTGCTGAGGATCCCAGTGTGGCCAGGAGCTCACGTGGGTGCCCAGCAAGCGTGCTCGTGAAGCAAGGACATATGGTCACCGTTAGAAGCCCATGAGCTGGATTTCGCCCTGCTACAGACCTGCCCCAGCAGGAAGAGGGGGTTACCTCAAACCATTAGAAATGCAAACCAAATCCCCCAAATTCTGTGGCCGCAACCCTACTCCGGTCACCTGCACGGCTAAGATTTAGTAGCGGATTTCCACAAAAACCCGACAGCATTGCTCCAATGATGGGACTGCCGGCAACGCCAGAGAAATACCGATTCCTTCAACGGGTGAGCGGTTGGGAAACCACTTTGTGCTGTGAGCACAACTCCCTGGAAGGGAGGAGAAGGATGCACCTGATGCATGACACCCAGCTCACATCCCTCCTCCTGGATTCAGTCTGCACTCAGATCCATCTACAGAGACAAGGAGGGGTATTAACAGCAACTGACCTGACACATAAAAGCCACAACGCTGGTTACAGTCATTCCCTTTTTCAATAGCTGGTCTGCTTGCTGTCCCTGCGCGTGCACGTGGCTGTTCCACCTTTTTTTTCTATAACTTTGCAAACAAAAACTCTGTCCTTTGCTGTTAGGACAAAGCTTTTGACTTCTGCTTCATTCAAGGTTAGTTTAAACAAGCAGCAGAGGGAAATGCAATCGCCACGGCTCTTCTGGAAACAGCATGTTGAGGTGAACCAGCCCCTAGCTGAATCTGCAAGTGAACGTGAGCACGAGGATCCCAGCAATCAGGCTGGTTTACAACCCAAGCTGGATGCAGACTCCTTTGAGAGGGAACAAGGCACGGAGAAGCAGAAGTACAATCATGGGGAGAAAACTGCGCTTGTCACAGAGGCAGCATCACTGCAGAAGTCCCCTCACCTCTGGGAAAGTGAGGTGTTATGCCTCAGTTTCCCCACTAGCAGGGTGAAATCTTGAGCCACTCTCAGCAGTGGGGACTGAAGGGGAGAGCCCAGGGCCTAATGTCAATTGTTGCTGTGAGTTGGAGGGATAGCTGGTGATTTTCCATTATTTTACTTGAGGTTTTGCTACGGGCACATCCCTCCCACCCCCAGGACACTTTTGATGAGGAGATATTTCATCTGGGAGCCTGACGCCACGGAGCTAGGGGCCATCCTCCTCACTGCCAAACCAGCCCCTGCCCTGCTTTAGTCATGCACCGTGAGCACTTGCTGGTGCTAATTTATTCAGTGATGGGGGAAGAGTCATCAGCATGAAGCAGGGCTGCTGAAATCTGCGCCACGGGTGCACCCGAGCCCTGTGAAGAGATGCAGAGGTGCCTCTTCACCCACCCAGGCCCCGGTACCCACACTACGGCAGGCAGCTCAGGCTTCTGCGCCCAGGCCAGGAGACATGGAGGCTGCTGCTTGTAAAGAAACCCCATGGCAAACACCACGTGCATCCTAACGCAGCGGCTGCTTGTCCTAAGTAGCTTCCATGCCTCATCTGCCCAAGATCCAGGGCTTCCACCGCGTCGCTCAGCTCACTGGCATCCCTTCCACATCCAAGAGCATCATCTGCACCCTGCTAAGCACAGCCCTCCATGCAACGAACCTCAGCAATAACAATTGCTCCCCACATCTGCTGCATATCTGCCCATCTCCCATTATAAAATTTGGCCACCAACTCCATGAACTCCCATGAAGGCGAAAGCAGCTCAGTGAGCTCCCTGGGGCCCAGAGCAGCAACCCAGTCCCTGCCCTGCTCCAGCAGATCTTAAGCACTTTGCCACTGTCCTTCACTGGACCACAAATTTTGAGTGGTTGTCCTGGTTTCAGCTGTTTACACTAGTCAAGGACTTTTCAGCTTCCCATGCTCTGCCAGGTGCACAAGGAGCTGGGGGGGAATGCAGGCAGGACAGCTGATCCCAATTAGCCATCAGGGCTATTCCATACCACCTGATGTCAAGCTCAGTATAGAAACTGGGGGAGTTGGCCAGGGGAGGGGGTGATTGCTGCTTGGGGTCAGGCTGGGCATCGGGTGGTGAGCAATTGTGTTGTGTATTACTTGTTTTGTATATTCTGTTGTTATTATTGTTATTTTCTCTTTCTCTGCTGTCCTATTAAACTGCCTTTATCTCAACCCACAGGTTTTAGGGTTTGGTTGTTTGTTTTTTTCCCCTCCCTGATTCTCTCCCCCATTCCACTGGGGTAGGGGGAGGGTGAGTGTGCGGCTGTGTGGTGCTTGGTTGCCGATCAGGGTTAAACCACAACAGTGGTGTTGAGCCAAGGGAGGTAATTCGGAGAGCCAAAGAAGAGGCAGCCTGGGCTTTCAATGTGAAATTTGGGAAGTATTAGTGGATATTTGCAGCCCACAGAGGGCAGAGTGGGCAAGTACCTAGTGCTGCTGGCTCCAGTTTGAACCACGGTGGACTTGGGAACATCTCCCTGCATCACGCTCAGGGAGATTTCACAACCAACATGACGTGAAAGGGAAAAGCAATGGTCCTGGAGCACAACCCATGCCACTGGGAGGCCTCCAGAGCTCAGCAATTCTCTGTTGACCACTTCAGCAGACAAGCAGAGATAACAGCGGTCAGACCTGTGCCCCAAGACCTCCCTGTGCTCCCCATTGGACCTGCAGACAATCCAGGGTCTCCCCACGTGCATCAGGACACCACTTTCCTTCATCCTCCCAAAACGTGGGAGGTTTTAGTCCTTCATATTGAAGAAGAGTGGTGACATCTTGGTTTGGGCATTGGATGACCCCAACCAGAGGCAACTCGGATGGTTTTCATAATTCAAGACATGTGGGGTTCCCCCTCGTATTCATCCTTTCCACTTTCCCTCCCTTGTGCTAACTAACTTTAGCAAGTTATTTAGTCTCGTTGCTGATAGCACAGCTAATTACTAAACAGCTTTTGCCCAGCTGCAGACATGCCTTGGTGGGAAGCAGGATATCAGTGTGATGCTTGGCTCTGTGCAATCGGGCTCCAAGGATGGTCGGCCCAGATCCAGTACCAGGACAGCTCTGCAACATCCATGGGGAAAAAAAACCAGACATATCCCATGCATCTCCACCTCTACTGGGACATGCAGGTGAATGGGATCTCAGAGCTGTGGTTGCTCAGCTCCGTGGAGGGCAAGGCAGACTTGCAGGGTTAAAACCCTGCCTGGTTGAAACCTGCTCTTCCTCCCAAGCACCCTCATGCTGGGGATAACCACAACCTTCCCTGGCCCAGTCGTGGTCTTTTGACATCTTGGCTGTCCCCCCACATGGTTTGGAAGGGCTGGATGAAGCCAGCAGAGGAACACAGAAGGCAGGACCGGTCCCAGTAAGGAGCAGGCAGATATGGAGACAAATTGCAGCACAGCCCCCATCCACCCCCAGTCCGAGCTGGAATAACCCTGCTGCTGCTCCCACAGCGCCCATGCCGGCGAGGGCCCAGTCAGCTGGGTGACAGCTCCCAATGTCTCATCCCTGCGGCTCATGGCAAGTGACAGGACATGGCATGGCATGGCAGAAGCAGCCGTGCAGGGACATCTGAGGACAGTGACATTTAAAAGGCGGCCAGGGGCAAGGCACAGATACTAGAGCTCTGTCTGCTTCTGTCTAACCCGCATCGAGCAAGGCCACATCTTCAACCCACACTCTTCTTTATGCAAAATTAGCCCACAGATGAAGCTCGCCCAGAAAGAGCTTCCAGCCGTAGCAGCAGGAAAGCGCCAAGTGTCGGCCTCAGCCAGACGGTGCTGCAGGAAGGCTGCTCCCGCATTTGTCTTACATTTTAAGCCTTCTTCTTGCAAGAAGGAGACCGTGGTGGTGACTCTGCCCCTTCATATCCCCAAACACTGTGAAGCAGAGGACTGCATTCCCAGCTCACTGTGCCAGCGAGGCAGAGGTCCTGAAGATGTTGTGCTTTGAGAATTGAGTTGAGAAGGAAAATCCAAGTTCTTCCTCTTTAGGAGACTGGTGGAATTAGCTCAACCCTTACGAGATGTCAGAGAAACCACAGAGAGCACCTCAAAAATACCCTGCCATGTAAAAAGCTCCATCTGGAGCTCATTCCTCCTAGATAATAGTCCACGAGGAAGATATAAGGGATACATAAGTCCAGTTCTCTCCAGAGATCCCAAGTACTGGAGGTCAGGAAGAATAAATCAAGCTTTTTCTGACTGTCACGTGCTGCGTTAGACCCAACAGGGTGCTTTGAGCAGAGCCCCTGGGGTTTCACCCAGCTCCACCAGCCCCCTCCTTCCCTCCTCTCTTCATTAACTAGCACCCCTGTGCCCCAGCTAATGACCCCCAGGGCTTACGGGGCAGAAAGGCCACCTCCGGCAGCCCAGGCAGGCAGAGCAGGACCGGCTGGCCCGGAGGGCAGAGCAGCCACAGACACCAGCCAGCTCCTTACCCAGTGTGGTCCCAGTGTACCAGCGGCTGAGCCGCTGGGGATGGGGTTCCCATCCCACCTGAGAGCCTGGGTGTTACCAGTGGGGAGGGACAGGGATGCCACAGGGCAACCGTCCCCTCGAGATGTCCCCGAAGAGGCCAGAGAATGTGCTGGCACTACGGGGTATCCAGGGATAAGGGAGTACGCTCCAGCCCATGATAGCACGCCCATTCGGTGATGCTGGCACCCATCCTGCTTGCCGCAGTCCCAACAGTGCACGCCCAGCACCATCTTCATCCTTGTTCCTCTGCAACAGCACCTGATCTAGGGATGCTCAGCACCGTGCTGGATGAGCAGAGAGGCCGGCCAGAGGAAATACAGTGCTGCAGCACTGTTCTCCTGGTTTGGGGAGTTTGAAAAAACAGTGCAAGCTTCAAACTGAGGTAACCAACACAAAATTGCTCCAGAACACACGGGGAATGTTGTGGTTTGCAGTGGGGTGGCAGCTCTTCTCTGTGTCAGCAGAGCTCTCATCTGAGCATTTACCGCCACAGAAAGCAGTGCTGGGCATTAGTTCAGCTCAATTTCCAACTCGTTCCTCTTAAAATGTCAGCTCCGTGGAGCTAAGCTAATGCAGTGAGCTCTGCGTCCTTGCCGGCAGCACCCAGTGCACCCGGGCAAAGCCCCATGCTTGGCACTGAGAGCCCTGGGAGCTTGTGCCCTTGATCCCACCGTGCTTCCCGCAAGGTCCCACGGCCATGCCCAGCTCACCCAAGAAGACTGCAAAGGTGGTGGCCCCAACCACACCATCATCAAGCCTGGCCCATGTTTCTGTCCATCATCTCCAAAGGACATCCAAGAAGCACCCACCCCCGTTACACCCATGGGCACAAAGCCCCTCGACACAGCACTTTGCAATCCCCCCCAGCACTTCGAGGAGCTCCTGCACACGCTGCCTTGTGGCAAGTGGCCCTGTGGCCAAGCGCTGGCACCAGGGACGATCCCCTGAACTGCCCCAGGAGGAGGTGAGAGCAGGATTTGGCTGATCCATGTGAGACATGACCAGGAGAGGGGGGGAACTGCATTTGCAGCTCAGCAGGCTTTTAAAGAAATTAAATGTAGGTAATTACATTGGTGCATGACTGGCTGGAAGAGACGCAGGCGTGGTGGTTTCCATCCTGGTCCCTCTGTGTGAGCAGTGCTCCTGTGGGCGCTCAAAAACGTGGTGGCCACCAGGAAACCTTAAAATCCCTGGAGAGGGGATGAAGGGAAGGGGGTGACCCAATGTGTTGGCAACACATCTGCTGCCTGAGATGACAATGCTGCGCACCCTCTCTTTTAAAAGCAAGCAGCATATTAAAGCTCACAAGCCGGCAGGACACACTTGGGGTTGGGAGTCCCTCTCCACACACAACTCAAGCACAGCAGCTGAGCCAACATTTTCTAGAAGGTTTAGTGACCATTTTTGCAGAGTGCTTTAAATTTCTGGCTTCTTTACGACGTGATTTTGGACCCTGGGCATCCTACAGTGCCCTGTTCCTGCAGATGTTAGACCAAGCAGAACCCAGCTCCACCAGCACTGGCTTAGGGATGGTTCAGCCTGGAGCAGCCCGTCCCCAAGATCCACCACGTCACCGTCGCAGTGCCAGTGCTGTGCTGCTGCAATGCTGCAGTCCCTCCAGGGCAACGCAGGGGAAAAAGAATAACATGTGTCAGGGGTTGGTGGGATGCTCACCCGAGCAGAAGTGGCTCCCTGCCCGGCCTCCCGTGCCGTGCCCTCCTCCCACCTTGCCAAGCTCAGATGCTGCCTGCAGCCACCAGCCCACCTGAGATGACCTTTACCTGCCATGCCGATACAGGGGCATTCACCGAGTGATGCTCAGGACGTGCACACCTGGTAGACAGAGCTCCCTGACCTTGTCTCCACTAGGTAAATGTACCGATTTATCTTAACCAATTTTGGAAGGGGCCTGGTTTGGACAGCTGCAAGCCCTTCCCTGCCAAAATGCAGTGATTCAAAGCCAGCTTGTCTGAAGCGATGCTTACTGCTGGGTTTCACCTTGCTACCACATACATTAGGACCTTCAGTCTACACTGACAGAGCAGCAACACCTCCCGATGCAGAAATCCACCCAGTGCAGCAGCTCAAAAGGATTGAATTTGCCCTGGACCCAGCATCCTGAAAATGGAAGGTGGGATTTTTATGCATTGTCCTTTGCAAAGGGCTTGGTCCTGCTGAATGACGTGGTGGACGTCAGGCTTGACTAGCCTCAGACAAAGCATTCACAGCACCTCTGGGTATGCACGTTGACACCCACCCTGTAGATCTGCCATCGTCACGGCGTAGTATGAACTGCTGCCCAAAGACCCTTTCTCGTCTCCAACATCACAACCACACCTGCCAGTCACCACGTTTCAGCTTGGCAGAGCCACCTACACCTATTTGGACCTGCTCAGAGCTGACACCCCAGGATAACTCAACGGCTGGGCTCATAGCCAGCAATCCTTAGGGGCAATGCAGAACACAAAACCTCTCCCAGGGTGTTCCCACCCAAGATGTGGAGTCAACCTGAACAAGACTCATCTCTCCCTACACCCAAAGCCACCTTCCTCCCAGGCCCTGGGTACCTGTGGCACCTTTATAAGCCCAAATCATTCCGTGCATGGAGTAGGCATAGATACAAGCTCACCTTGCTCCTAGATCTCACAGGATTTCCAAAGAGCACTGGCCAAGCCTGAGGGCTAGAAGAAGATAAGGACCAAATCTTCCAGGGATATGGAAGAATCTAGTTCCTGAGGCCCAAGAAGCAAATACCCTCCCAGACTGGGTCTCACCAACTCCTCTGCCCTTTGCGAAGCATATGGCCATCCTCTAGCTGTGTCTGGTCTGAGGAACATGGGACAGGACAAGACAAGAGGGTTTCTGGGTCAATCTGGGTCTCGTGAGGGGAAACAGATGGGTTTTCTGATGGGACTGATGTTCTGAAAAGCAATTACACATGAAGACATCCCCAACAGACTATACTGTGTTCTGGCCCAGAGCCTAAGTCATCCTGGGTTTGGATTTTAATTAGCCCCGTTTTGGTATCTGTTCTCTACTTCCCTCCAGATAATGATTTAATTATTACAGACATGCCTTCAAATTAGCAGCTTCCTCAGTGGATTATTCAGCTGGGATCTCCTCACTTACAGAGCCCATCTCACCACCATCAAAAGACAGGCTGGAGAGAACAAAGGAAAACCAGAACCCTTCCTGGAAAGAGAAACCACACAAGCACCCAGCTCCTGAGCAGGGGCCACTGCCAAGCCCTTCTCCTACCTTTATCCATGTCTCACAGTTGGTTAAGAAACCTAGCTCCAAAACACACCACCACCATCTGCATCATACATGACCATGGTGGCATCAAGGCTGGTCTTGTCTTCACACCATCAAGCCTTCTTACCCAGCAGACCACAAGTAGGTGGAAAGGCCAAGCAAGGTGAAAGGGATGCACCATGAGCTGGGACACAGAGCCACTGCTGTGTGTCCCCCCCTAATGGGATCACATGTTTGGGGATCCCCTAGGAGAAGAGAGCCCATGGGACCTGGTGAGGACCCCGCTCATTGCTAGGCTACAAGTACCCTTGTGCTCTCTGCAGGGTTGGTGCCACCCAGAAAGCCCTCCACATTGGGAAGGACCACGAGGGAGAGAGAAAGGCAGGAGCCTCATGGGACCAGGCAGAGAACAAGGCACAGCTCCCGATGGCAAGCCCAATTTCCTTCTCTGGCAGTAAGACTAGGCAGGGGCCATGCTGAGGTTCAGCAAGGCTGCAGGCCTGAGGGACAAAGGCTGAAGAGAGAAGAGCAGAACAGGTTGCCCAAAAGAAATTCCAGGTGTACATGCAAAGTGAAGGACAAGGCATGGCGAGGGTGAAACCTTCAGAATGCGGCTCTATGACACAACTTGGTGCCAAGCAGCAGTAACTCACCCACAGAAAAGCTAAGTCGCTGGCTGAATTGCCAAGCAGACAGGTTGCTTCCCCACTGTGAGACCTGGGCAGAGCATCTCCAGGCTGCAGGGCTTCAGCAAACTCTCTTCCCCAGCCTGGTGTGATCCCTCTCCCCCAGCCAGGCTGGGAAAGGAGGGGATGTGCTCTTGAGGTACCCCATCCCTTGTTGCGAAGGGCAATGAGCTCCAAGGACACACCAAGAAGCACTTTGGTCCTTTTCCACTGTTGCACTTGAACTACCAACTGCATATTGTGCTTCTCCCAGGACCCCCAAGACTTCCCTTTCCGATAGTGCTACAACCCCCACGTTACTACCAGGGAACCAGACGTTGTAGCAGCCACTGGAAAAGCTCTATCGCTTCTCCCTGCTGTAGCACAGACAGCAGCAGAAAATCTCCGCTGGCTCCTCTGTCACTGCAGTTCACACTCCAACAGATTAGCTTAAACCAGCTGCAGCTCCTGCTGCTGCAGGAAGAGCCCTTGAGCACAGCCACGCACGAGTCTGCGGCTGAACACACAGCCCAGGTCTCTTGAAACCCCGACTAACACCCCATTTGTGAGACTAGAGCGGCTCTCCTCTGGTTCCCTTCCTGAACACAGGAAAAGCAGCTGGGCAGCAAAAATAGCCAGGTGATGCAGCCTGTTATCCCAAGTAAGGGGCTTGGGGATACAGCCCCGGCGCCCCTCGTGTTGTCAGTGGGATCCGCAGCCCTGTTCTCTGGGCGGTGAGCCCCAGCCTGCTGCACCACCACCAGCCCCTTGCACTGCACGCCTCCGGGGCATCGCCTGGCCCTGTGTCCTCCTCGCCAGCCATCACGAGCCCCTGCACGTTTCAAGCTCTCCACCCCATCAGATTTGCTAAGAGAGACCAACACGTTCAAGAGTGAGTGGGGGAGAGAAAAGGCCATGATGACACAAGCCCTTTAGTTTCATTTCCTTAAGAAACCAGGCTAAAGAAGATGGGAATGGAAGTGACACACAAGAGAAAGAGAGGATTTTTGTTAACCTGATCAAACCTCCTGGAATATGATAACAGAGGCAGTAACAGATACGTCCCCTCCGGCCGAGGACAAAGAAAGGCTTCCTAGTTATGAAGAAGAGGAAGAAAATTGGAGTAGAAGAAAGGAAATGACATAAAAATGGCTGAAATGTCAGATGTTATTAAAAAGCCTTCACCTAGAGAGAAATAATGACTGATGAGAACAACGATGTGATCAGGGAAGCCGAACAGCTGGAGAACAAGTGGGATGGGGAGCAAGCACCTGAGAACAGTTCTGCTTGCCCCCAGAAGCCACCCTGGTGACTACAGCAGTGGGCTGAGTTCTGGAGGTGTGCCTGCGACAACCTGTGAGAAATTGGGGGTGCTGAGAGGCCGAGCCAGCGAGGAGGGCAACAGCAGCTGCAGGAGATGGCAGCCCTGGGCTAGCCTCAGCCCACTGTGGACCAGTGAGTCCCCGAGGAGTCACGGTGAAGTGCCTCCATATTTTGAAACATCCTTTGCAGAGGCCCTCATCCTGCTCGCCTGCCACCCCTGGGCCACGTTGCTGCCGTACCACGTCGCAGGGTCCCTGCTCTGACTGCTTGAGGAGAGGAGTGTGGATGCTACCTTGCGTTCTCAGGGTACCTGCAGCAGCATCAGCACGGCTGGGAACCCAGCTGCCAGAATCCAGTGCGGAAAAGCAAATGGAGCGCTCCCTCCGGCATTCCCGCATGCGTCACCCTGCGAGGGGACACACACACCTCCGGACCCTGCCAGGGACTGCCCGACCTTCAGAGAGGCTGAGCCAGAGCATCCGCAGCCAGGGCCCAGCGGAGCCGCAGCCGCTAGTTGTAGCCGGCAGCAGCCGGTGCCCACTTTAGGCAAGCGCGGCCTCGCAGGGCCCCGGCTTTTCCAGGCTGCTGCGGTGACGGCCGGGGAGAGGAGTGTCTGGGCTGCATCAGTGTCACGCAGCATTGCAGGCTCGCTGGCTCCTGCTCCAGAGCAAAGGCAGCTCCATCCCAGCCCGGGAGGTTGAGCTGAAGTCATGCTGCTCTTGTTCTTGCAGCGCTCACACAAAGCCCCCTTCCTGCTCCCAGCGCGGGGACGAGCCGGCCCTCCCCAGCTGATCTGTCTCTCCGGCATCTCACAAGCAGCGGCGCGAGGAGTTTTGCAGGCAGGAGCGACACAGATTCCCCGCAGCAGCCTTCCCTCCTGGCACCTCTCTCCACCACTTCCCCAGCCACCCGTGAGCTGCATGTGCAGATGACATCCCTCCGAACACGCCCCGCAGAGACCCCGACGTGCACATACCCAGCTCCCACCCCGGCTATCCGCGGAGGTGCCGAGCCTTGCCTGGGCTCCACGTTAATATGCACACACTATGGCCAGGGATGCTCTGAATCGGGCAATATTCGCTTTTTGGAAAACAACAAGAAGCAAGAGCCAAACTGCACGCATCTCCCTGCCGGAGCACGGTCGAGGCCAGCATTGAGCTGCGGCTGTGCAGAGACTGGACTCTTTCGAACCCAGACCATCATCTTCCAAGGAAGATACAGAGGCAATAAAGCCATCACAGTGGCCACCACTGCTTTCTCATTAGCAACATCCTCCTACCACCACCAGTCTGGACCAACTCTCCCCAGCCAGCCTGCTCTGGTTACTGGTGTTATTAGCACCTGTCCCATGCCCATGAATCCCCACAGATTTATGAAAGCTTTGGGTACCACCAAGTGCATTTGGGAGCTGCCTCAGAGTGGATCAGCCTCAATCCAAGCCAACGAGGATGGAGAGGGGCAAAAGGAGAGCACGAAGGTCCCAGCTGCCCTAGAGACTGGTTAACCTAGGTGCTCATAAGCGGCTCACAATCATTTGGGGATATGTCCTGCAAAATCTCATGCTTTTGGGAGAATAGGCTCAGGCAAACCTCCATCTCACCAGCAACTACACAGGAGCTGATCCACAGTCACTCTCCTTCTGTACACACCTGCACTGAAGTAAAGAGGGGGGAAAAAGCTCAGGGTGAAGGCAGCAGCATGGGAAGATCCTTCTTCCTTCTCTGCAACAGGGTTTTGGCATTTCAAGGCACACCAGGAGAAAGTACAGGCACTGAGCGATGGAGGACCTGCCACATCTTGGTCTGACAGATCAGGGTGGCTCCTCCTGATGGGTCACTACACTTGTTCCCACCCCAGGGCAGCGGCAGCACCTCCCTGGCATCTCCAGTGGTTGGGTTTCCTCCTACTTGCAGGGGAGAGAGGAGGAAACCAAGCAGTCAGTGTCTGCCAGCTATGTGGGTTAGTGGCTGGTCTCCTCACCTTTTCAGCCTCCGCATTTTTTATTTTTTTTTTTTGCAAGAATTATCAGTGCCTGTGTGCATGGCTTGACCCCATATTGCTGCAGAGTGTAGGACTCCCAGCTACTGGCCGACCCTGTTAGCCGTGGTGCCTCGAGCCTTTGCTCACCCACTGTTCTGGGCCGCATTTACAGCTCAGAAACAAACTCCCCCAGCAGCATAAGGGCTTATCGCATGGAGACGGAGAGAGAAAAATCCAAATACCTTCAATCCAAAGTCTCCTAAAGAAGCACATCTATTTAGAGCACGACTCATGTTTTATAGCCTCAGCACCTCCCAGCTATGCTGAACTTCAGTTTTCACATTCATTGCATCCAGCATTGCTCCAAAATCTCCCAGTCAATGCCACAAAGCCAGTAAGCGAGTTTGCCACTTCACCCCAAGATCACAGCACATGACATTAGCCCTTGGCTTCATTTGTAGACCAACCGACGAGCTCTCCCTACCCTGCCAGCAAGCCAGTAACGTCAAGAGGCTGAAATCTGCTGGCAAAAAAAGCCTACTTGCTTCCGAGTTACACACCGGTCTGCCCAGTGCCCTGTATGAACCGAAAACACCCGCATGCCCCCTGCATCACCTAATAAAGAGAGACCCAGCTGCTCAGACCAAAGCAGTCAGTGCCCTTCCCTGTATTCCACATCTCAAAGCCAGACATGTAGATGTCAATTGTATATTTCCTGCAAAGAGGATGGAATAGACACCTGGGACACACACACGGAAGGTTAACAGGGATGAAGCGCAGTACACTCTTTTCGACAGCTCCTGAAGCACGCAGCTCTTTTAACACGAGAGCATCCTTGTGGGTAACGCTGGCCAGGAGGCCATTCACCTCCGCTCTCCTCACCACAGGGACAGCTCAGGGGCTTGGAGGGCTCCTGTGATGAGCTGGAAGGCATTTTGGAAGTGCCATTCCCAGGCCCTGTCCTGAGACGGAAACAGTGCTCGTTGGCCACCACCAGCACACTTGGCCAGCCCTTCCCTGGGAAGGTCACCAGCAGCGATGGCATTTTCTTTGGCAGCCGCTGAGGGCCCATCTCTTTGGTGAAAGGATGAGTTTTGGGGGGCTATTTTGCTTGATTCAAACTCATCAGGGATGAGTTTCCCCTCCTGGACCCTGCTTCCCTGAACGCCGCTGCACCCCTGACTAGCACACCTCGCAGCATGGAGAAAAAAAAGTAATAAATGTTCATTTAGCCCAAAGATCGACACAGCCACTGCATTACTTAAAGACCAGATCTTGAGAGCAGAATTTCACCCTCTGTAGCCTAACAGATGTCCTGCACTGAGCCACGCAGCAATATTTAAATAAAAAATGGTGGCTGTACAATAGCCAAGTCATTTGAGAATTAAAGCGCTGGTATTTTTAGGCAGCGGGAGTACGTGTGGGAGAGATCTCAAAGTGCAGGCTGATGCCATTTGCTGCAGGGCAGTTAGAATTAGATTTATTGACGACGTGTGATTTGAAAGCGACACCAGCGCTCATGAAGAGCCATGCAGTGATCAGCAACGCTGGGGCTTATCTCAGCTTCATTTCAACAGGCAAAATTTCTTTATATACGTGTAAACACAAAGGACGTGTAGAACAAAAGCCATTTCGGCTTGCAGAGATGCTCTGATTGCCATCTCCAAAAATGTCCACTGCAAAAGTCTTGAAACTAAATTAACTAGAAGCAGATGAGCAAAAGGGGGAAAAAATGCTCTTTTTTAATATGGAAGCTCCAAGATGTTGGCAATAATTGAGTGATTATCATCCAGGTTTTGATACTGGGAAGAAGGAAAGAGAAGTCGTCTCTCTCCGCTCTCTGGTGGCACATCTGGATATCAGACAGGTAACAGCAGCAAAGCAAACCCCTTCTGGATCCGGGCTTGAAGGAAAGACAGTTCAGATCAGGAGGCATGAGTCTTGTGGCTCCAATTAAACATTTAATGGGTTAAAATTAGTTAAGCCATGTTATTCTGCACATGGTGACTGGAGAGCCCAAGCCCCTGGAAGGGTTCAGGAAGATGTCTCTCCGAGGGATGCTGGCAGTGGCCTTAGAGACACCACTCTGTCCCCTGTGTCCCAACGAAGCCCGCAGACACCTGTCTCCAGGTGCTGTGATGCTGGTGAGAAGGGAGGGCAGCAACTCTTAGCAGGCAGATGAGAATCTTCAGGACTTCCAGCCATCTGTTCTCTAGCACAGCCAGGTTTTCCAAAGAGCAAAGCAGCAGCCAACACTTGGTTTGCTCAAGACCTCCATGGGTCCTTTAGGGGCTTGGGTTTGGAGCTCCTCTGGGCCCACAAAGCCTCCTGCAGCCCTCCCCAGCCTGCCTTAGGCCAAATGCCCGGCTCGCTTTCGCCACGCAGGCTCGGCCCTGTCTGCCCCCTTGCTGCAGGAGATGTGGGGATCAGGTCCTCCTTCGCCCACGCCAGCAGTGCATCCATGGTCAGACATCACCACCGCTGACGCCCCCAGACCTGCAGCTACTATGAGGGTGGCATGGGGACAGGCTCTCCGCTGCCACCAGCACCTCTGCAGGGAGATGCAGCTGACAGCAACGCCATCCTCAGCTGGGGTGGGAAACATATTACCAGCACAATGGGATGGCAATGGGATGGGACTGGCAGCGCCACGTCCCAGTGATGTCCACCCTGACTGACCCCAACTAGCCCTGGCCGGAAACCAGCTGCAGCAACACCAGGAAACCCCACGAAAACAATCTCTCGTGCAGACCCAGGAGAAAAGCAGGATCTGTCTGTACCACCCTCACACTTCATTCCCACCACGCCTTCCCAAGAGTGGGGAGCTCAGCTTTGCAACATGCCAGGGAAAGCAAACACAGGGAGAAGATATTCAGTGGCACCACAGCTAGCTCATCCTGCAGAGAAACGGGCCAAGACACCGTGGCGCTTCCCAAGCCTCGAAATGATGCCCTGTCCAAATGAGCTTTGAAACACACTGCCCTGCACTCCCCAAACCCAGGTATCACCCAGGGAGGCCCACAATCTAGCTGGGTGCTCCCTTGGATGGAGCAGGAAAGGCACAGCGCTTTCCACCACCCCAGGGACACAGGGCTCAGGTCTGTCCACCAAGGACCAAGGAGAGGAGGGTGCAGAGCCTGCATCCCCCGGCTGTGGGGCTCTGGCCTGATTTGAGCCTCCCGAGTGGGCTCGCAGGACAGTGAGCCATCAAGGTGCTTTATGAGAGCTCACTCCCCCAAACGAGAACGTCATCTCACAACCTCACCCAGAGAAATCACACTTGCACAGGGTACTTGTGTGTTATGTGGGACAGTTTGGGACCAGAATAACTTCCTCTCCTGGCTGATCAGCATGTAAATAAATCAGCCACAGCCAAAAATAACCTCTGGACCTTTTTTGACTCCTTCCTGCAAAACAGTTTGGAGGGGACGCTACAAAGAGGCCAAGATCTAGTTAGTACAGCTGCCAGGCACTGAATTACAGGGCAGATTAACTGGATTATTGAGGCTGTAAAATTTGTACAAGCCCATCTTCCCCCTCACTGTCTGCAGCCCCTGGCACCATCAGTTTCGGCATGGGGGACAGTAGTAGGCACCACCATGAAGCCTATTTAATTCATGGTTAAGAACTTGAGATCAGGTTTATGACACCTGCGTTAATGCCACAGCAAGGCTATAAACACCCTTCCTGATTTTGGAAGCCAGAAAGACCAGGCTTTGGCAGGAGAGGATCCATTTGAGGATGAACTGCACTAACGAGACTCCCGGAAAGGTGAACGTTGGGCTGGCAAAGCAGCTGAACATCCCCCTTTTCCCAGGCTCCAGCGATCCGATGCGCAGCCCAGCTCCTACCTCTTGCCCATCAAATCCCCCAAGGCACCACGCGGCCGCCAGCCCCGCAGCAGCGCGGTCGTTCTGTCCCAGCACATTAGCCGTGTCGTGAACAATGCTAGCCGGGGAGGAAAAACCCATCTGTAATTATGGAGAAAAATCATTTCTACCAAGAAAGAGTGGAAACGAGAGCTTTAAATCAATGTGTCTGTTGGATGGGCAGTGATTCTGGGAGGGGGACCCTTCCCCTTCTGTATTATCCTGCCCTGGCAATGGATCTTCTTCCCTCCAGGAGGCTGGATGGAGAGTCCAGGCAGGAAGAGCATCCTTCCCTGCTGCACATCCCCGCAGCACAGCACTCGCTATTTGAAGAAATCGGCCACACGCTGTCAACGTCTCACCTCGCCGCGGAGGAGCTGGGCCCATGCCTCGGTGTTTCCTGGCGTGGCACTGCCTCCGTGACCTGCCTGCATGGCACACAGCGGCAGGGGCTCGGCACAGTTGATGCTGGCTCGGAGGCTGCAGGGGAGAGAGGCATCATGCAGCAAAAAACCCTGGGAACTGCCCTCTCCTGGAAATTAGTCGCAACGGACAGGAGGATGGGGGAAATGAGCTCTCATCTGCCACTTGTTTTCTTTTTTTTTTTTTTTTTTTTTTTTTTTTTTGAATTTAAAGCACGCCCCCCGCCCGGGGGAGAA
>VZTL01078091.1:185858-206641 GCA_013400535.1 Scopus umbretta
AGCTCGGCGACGGCGGAGGTGGCGGGAGGAGTGGGCCGGGCGGTGGGTGCGCTGGGCCCGGGAGCCTGCTGGGCTGGGGTGGAGCCTGCTGGGGGCTCCTGGCCCGCACCGCTGCTCGGGCTCCTTTTCTGTCTGCGCGGCTCCTGCTCAAGCCTCTGTTCCTATGGGGGGCGTCTCCTTGAGGGACCGCGGCTCTCAGACCTTCTGTCCCCTCCCCTATAATCCATAATCCCGCTGATGCCCTGTCTCCCGACTCTCCTGCAGTGACGGTGGCAGATTATGCTAACTCAGACCCGGCTGTCGTGAAATCTGGACGGGTGAAAAAGGCCGTGGCCAACGCAGTTCAGCAGGAAGGTGAGTCTCCGCTGCCTCTCCTGTTTTGCTGGCCTCTGCATCATGTGGGAAACTCCCCCTTCCATGGCCTGAGACGATCTGTCTCATTTGGTGCCTGAAAATGAGTCTGTTCCTCTGCAGAATCAGGTTTTTAGCATCTTAGGAGGTTTTGCAGGAAGTCCAGTAAGAATTGCTGACTCTTTGCTAGTGCCTGAAATGGAAGGCCTTTTTCCATTAACTATTGGGTGTTATCTCCTGCTTGGAGCAGATAATAACTTGATAGGAGTCTTTATTACTTCATTACCTCACACAAAACTGTAGACAACTTTATTAGCAGGTAACCTTATTCCCACTGCAAAGAATTTTACGATACTTCTGGCAGATGTGTTCCCCCCCTGCACTGCAGGCAGGTCTTTTGAGGGTGTTGCTGTTTCCTTGGTGAACAAGGAGTATAAACAAGCAGTTTCCTGGAAAGGTATTGCAATATTTTGTTATCTGCTTCCTCCTTGGTTTTTAGCTGCTGGGAGCACTCTGAACCAACACACCCTGTTTGCTTGAGAAATGTTGATGTTTAGGCCTCGACTCTTAAATGTCGCTGGTCACACCTGTTGGAGATGAATGTTATTGCGCTGACAGTGGTGACTGATCCCTTCATGTAGGAAAACTCTCGTTAGGTTGCTGAAGTCTTACATGTTTAAGCAAAATATGCTCTTTGTGTCAGCGACTGTCATGGGGAAACTGTACTGGGCAGCGGTGCTGGTGAATATCCTTTTTAGCTGCTACTTCTCAAGGTTTTAAGATCCGGGCACCTCCCTCTTCTGTTGCCTCCTTTCTAATAGGCTGGGGGCTTCCTTCTTCCCATTCCCTCTCCTGTTCACCCTTCTATATTCTCTCTCTTTGAGGCAGTGCCTCGAGGTACTGTACTTCAGCATCATACCTGGCAAACTCTGTTGTCTTTTCTTTCTCCCTGCCCCATCCCGAGTCCTTGCATCCAGCACCTTGTCCGGCTTAGTCCCTTTCCTGAAATCCTGCTCTGTTTCTGGCTCACCTCCATGCTGTCTGGGTGACTCTGGGTCACAGCGGTTCCCTGCCCACTCCTTTCTCAGGTCTGTGCAGTGCAGAGTCACTGGGGCTTTCCCTTCTTTAGTGGGGATCCTCGGGATCTCTCCTCCCCAGCCCCAGGGCTGTGCTACAGCCTTATCTGGTGCAGTCCTGATGTGTGCTACAGCCTTATCTGGTGCAGCGTGCCACGGCATGGGGACAGCAGGCAGCTGGGAGGAGACAGCAGCCTTTGCTCAGGGAGTTTTAGCCTTTGGCCTCGCTCACCTGTCTCTTGGCTCCGAGTAAACATCGCACTGCATGTGACTGCCAGCAGGCGGAGAGCTTCACCGGGAGGGGAGCAAAGGCCAGGTGGAATTTTCCTGAGCTTTTTTCCTCCCCATCCTAACCCCCGGGGATGAGATGGGGATTCCTGCTGTGAGATGAAGAGAGGGTGCTTCTGCAAGATTGCAATTGCAGTGTGATTCAGTCGACTCAGGTCTTGATCTTTCCTTTGCAGAGCGCGACGCTTTCTTTTTCTAAACCCCTCTCTGAGTCTCTGTCAGTTGTTGTCCTCTCTTGCTTGGCTGTATTTGGTGTTGTCACTTACTGCCATTCACGTTGCCATCTATTTCTCTTTCTTTTTGCTTATAAAAGGTCATGTAGAGGGTGGTACGATTTGACAGTGAGGGATATCACTGTCACGAATGTGTACAGTTTACAGAGTAAACTGCAAAGCGAGGTAGAACTGGTTTAGCAAAGCACTGAAAGTATCTCTAGTCAGTGGGTACAGTCAAGCTCTGTATCTTAAGGCTGTCTTTCCATCGGCTGCCTTACCGTTTCAAGACCTTGTTCTGTGGTTTAGAAATGAGAACGTCTCTCACCTGAGTTTATTTATGGTCGGTTCCTGATCTTCCCCTCTCCCCCCGCCCCACTACTCTGTCCCTTTAATTCAGATAGCATGTCTTGCTCTCCAGTGGCTCTGGTGCCTGTAACTGCAATGTATAAAACCTTCCTGGGCTTCAGTTTGTGCTAGGTTAGAAAAGCTTGAGCAGTGCAAGCCTCCTCTGGCGTGGTCAGGTGCCTCTTGGTAAAAGTCCTTTTCTTCACCCAGCGCATTAGGTTGAAATTCAGCTTTCTTGAATGAATTTTACAGACTATTTCCAAAGCGTTTGTAAGCCTGTTACAATGCCGGTCTCTCTATGACAGTGCCTCATGCAGCCACAATGTAGGACCGCACCTTTCTTTTTCAAGACTTTTCAAGACTTTTTCATTACTGCCTTACATGTGGATTTTTCTGCCCTAATAAGCCCTCAGTTTACAGATCATTTTTTAAAAACAGTATTTCTTAACAAGAATGTATCTAAAATCTCCTCAGAGGCAGCAAAAAAACCCCAAAAAACAACCCAAACAAAAAAAAAACCACATCTGACTCGGCTTGCTGTTTTCCTCATTAGGCCACGGAGTCTTTCCCTCCACTAAATTCTAGGATAAGTGGAACTCCTGTATGCTTGGCGCTGAATTATATCGCTGATGGATTGTGTGTCACTGCGCACAGGATCTCTTTACCCTGCTGAGAAGGGAGTGTATCTTCTCTGTATTCACAGAACAATTACAGAGGAGGTGCTGGCTCTATACCGGCTGAGGGGTGGTCACGCAAGGAAGCTCTGGCATGCAGGGAAACCAGTTAGCACTGTAGAAAAAGAGCCTCTTGTTTTATTCAGAATTGTAAACAGCGTCAGCTAAACCAATGGGATCATCTGCATAATGTGCTGGTGATCACCCTCATTGTTCATTCTTTTAAACAAAAAACTGAATAATTGTGTTTCCAATTCACTCACCCCGTGCTAATCTTGCTCTGACAAGGTAATCCTCGGGCCCAGGGTTTACTTGCCTGTGTCGCGCCCCAGAAAGCTTTAATGCAGTTAGCATTCTTAGCAGTGGCTGTGGCAGTGGTTCCTCTGAAATACCTCCTGAACTTGGATCACCTTTTTCTCTCTGCTAGTATGCTTACTGTGTCGTCGCTTGTCGTTCCAGTAAAATCCCTCTGTGGTTTGGAAGCTTCTTGTGTTCCTGCTGAGGAAGTTCTCTCCGTGTCAGGAGAATCCTGTGACAGCAGCGATGAAATGGATACAAAGGAAAGCATCAGCGGGCGAACAGCGTCTAGAAAAAAGAAGAGCAAAAGGCACAAAGGTATGGTCGCCAGCCTCTCCTGGGGGGCTCTGTGTGGGCTGCTTCGGTGTTAATGCCTGCTATTTGCAGGCTAGTCGTGGGGCTCTTCGGGGCATTCTGTAGCTCCTATGTGCACAAACAAATGCCAAGGGTTAAATCACTTTTAAATCTGCTGGGACTGGTCAGAGGTGTTGTCTTTTCACAAAGGCAGAGCCTTAGGCCTGAAATCAAAGCCTGAGAGCTTGTTCCTTTTAGTAAACTTCTTTTGGAAACTTTCTTCCTTGGAAAACCAGTGCTGCTCTTCAAAAGAGTTTTACCACTGAACACGTATCAGTGAAAGCAAGGTTTGCTTCAGGCAAAAAACTGCTGCCCTCCGCCATACATTTGTTGGCAAAATACAAGCTCTGTCTTCAAGGATGTTTCCAAGGCTGTGGTTTGTTACAAATGAGTTTAGAGGGCTCTTCCTCCAGCAAGCAAGTGAATGTGGCCCTAGTGGCATCATAGTAAGTTAATTCCAGGGAGATGTATCCTTCAGCATTTACACTTTGTACAACTCTATAGAAAGCCATTTGCAACGCAGTGTAAGCAACAAACTGTTCTGCTGCGCTGTGGAATCCTGCAGGAGTTTCTAATAACAGGTTGCTTTCAGGCTGAGAAGCAAATTTTAACTTGGTTCCTTGAACTTCAAAAAAAAACCCTTAACTTTATTAATACTGATAGTAATTTGTGTAACACGTGAACCTCCACTGTGGGCTGTAGATGCACAGTGCTCCTCTGGGATGGGAGGTTAATCTCTTTTATTAAGATGTCCTTGGGAATTCTGGGAGAATAAGAATATCCAAGTGGCTAGAGTTATGGGAGTTATGAGTCTGGAAATACAGTATTCTGTTCTACCACAACCTTGTCTTATTTCTGCTAAGTGTTTAGGGAAGAAAAAAATGGTCATAGACCAATGATGCGTCTGGCTGCACTCTGCAGTCCAGCACTTGTGCAGTTTAATGGCTTCTTGAGTCAGAGCTGAAACAGCGGAGTGGATGTTCCAGCCCGCGGTGGGTGTGCCTGCTGTAGAGCTGTATCGGTGTAGGGATGTGATCACATCCAGAGCTTTCCTTGGCAATGAACGTAGCAATTATCACAGGAGGATAAAGTACTGCCCTGCTGTCTCAGGATTAGATCTGGCACCCTCAAGTTCTTAAATACCTCCTTTATGCCACTTCTTCACAAACTTCATAGCAGTTTTTTCTGTTAGCACTGGGTACAGGTCGTATGTTTTCTTTCTCTTTTCTTCATGTTCCTAATGCTTGGTATTGTTTAGCTATTTATGTTCTTTAAGAGTATTCTTTCTCCTAAAATTGGAGCAGTGTCTGTGGAAAAACATGTGGTGGTAACTTAAAAACACTGCAGGAATGAAAGGAGTTTCTGAACCTTCAGTTCTGGTCGAGCAGTTCTGACACCTCTGAAAGGAAGACCAGGCCGTTCTGTTCATCTGGATTGCTTTAACCATTTCCCATCCAAGAAGCTTTAATGAAATCACAGATTTAAGAAAAGCAGCTGATTAGCCAGTTGCAGAAGAGAATTGTTTGCCCTCCCGAGCAGAGCTCCTACAAAAATATTGCGACCATTTGAACAAAGAATTGACAAGCGTGGCAGTGTCTTAATGTTTGGGGACTTGTAGTGTAAAGTATGTTAAATGAGCAGTTTTGATAAAAATGCATGAGCTTGGCCCTCCTTTTAGGTAAAGTTGCCTCTGTATTTGCCGTCCAATTTTTATTTCTCCACTTACGTGTTATTTTTCAGCTGTGAAAGGGTCAAGCATTGACACAGGGTCCAGAATGGCTGTGGTGTTTCCATCTGTGGATACAGTCAGAACTTAATTGGACAAGATCCTCACCAAAATGATCTAACTCAGCCTGCTTTGAGCTGGGCCGTCTGGACTAGAGACCTCCAGAGAACCCTCTCAGCCTGAATTCTTCTTTGAATCTGCCATTTTACATGCTTGCACAAACAGTGCAGCAGGGGAAAAATGATGGTATATATCCAGCAAAGGGAAAGCGTAATGGTTGCACGGATGGGCAAGTGCGTGCTGATGGAAGCCGGTAGCAGTGATAATGAAGTTGTGCTAACTTGGGCTTATTTGGCTAATTGCGTGTATTTACCTATTTCACCTGCTTGCCCTGTGCTACCAGCAGTAAAGCCCGTGCCTCTAGATGTGACTTGATAAAGAGGTTATTTGCTACACTAACATACCTTTGTTGCATTTAGAAAATCCTGATGGGGGTGGTGGAGAAGAATACCCCATTGATATCTGGCTGTTGCTGGCTTCCTACATTCGCCCTGAAGACATTGTCCGGTTTTCTTTGATTTGCAAGAAAGCCTGGACTGTTACTTGCACTGCCGCCTTTTGGACCAGGCTTTACAGAAGGTGAGACTCTAGAAAACTTTTTAAACTGTTTGCAGGAGGCTTCAGCAGCGACCAGCTCTCTGCAGAGCTGTAAATAAGGGAAGAATTCCCTATAGGCCAGGGTCCTGTGATGTTTGCTTATCGACGTGGTGATGCGGGCCTAATTTGGCAAAGGGTTGTGGTACATTGCATCTGCGTTGGATCTGGCAGTGGATCTGTGTGGCATATTCCTGTTTGCTCTGTGTAAAATCTCGAAGCTCTGTGTGCTTTTCTGCACATGGCCTACGCACTCCCATTTGTGACTGTGCTTTGTGCGTAAAGCATTTACAGTGCTTACGGTAAGGTCAGCGCCATTACCTTACTGGAAGACAGGCAAACATCACTGATGGAAAACTTGACCTGCCTCAAGCTTTGAGGACGACCACCTTCCTATAATTAGGGTGGCCTGGGAAAAACTAAGGCTTTTTTGTCTCAGTGGCAGAAGTAAGTTATAAATAAAGTAAGAGAAGAAGAGCAAGGAGGTGGTCAAAACTTGAAACAAATCCCTGTGTCCTGGTGCATGTCACTTGGACTTTTCTTCAGGACAGAACATTTCCTTTACATTTCTGTATCTGTTGCCCAGGAGGCACAAGCAGCAGGAGTACAGAGCAAATAGCAGCCATGGTCATCCTCGCTCCTGTTTTTTAGTGTGAAGTTCCCTAGCAAAGGCTCCTTTGGCATCTGATCAAAGAACGACCCTTGAGCGCAGGCGTTCAGACTGCTCAGGCAGTTGTCTGCAAGCATGCAGTCAAGCTCAGCTAACGTGAGTCCTTGAGAACCTGCAGGACTGCAAGCCTCTGTGCATTCTGCAGCTAAAACACCATCTGGTCTCTCTGGGCAAACTGTCTGCGAGGAATTATTGGGGAATTGTAGCCTGATAAGCTTATATGTATGCTGGAAACCTGTCTGATGCGGGTGAAGTCTGTCATGTGATTTCACGTAGAGCAGTACAACACCCTTGGAGCAGTCGGAGTTGGCAAGAGGTCCTCTGATCAATCAGATGTTCAGTTTTCTCTCAGCACTGATCTCTTCGTAGCGCTCTTCTGCACGTCTCTGGCATTCTGACCCTTCAGCATGTGTTGGGTTTGTCGTTGGCTTTTCAGGCATTACAGTCTGGATGCGTACCTGCCTCTCCGCTTGCGGCCAGAGTCCATGGAGAAGCTGCACTGTCTCCGTGCGTGTGTCATCCGGTCGCTGTACCACATGTACGAGCCTTTTGCGTCTCGAGTCTCCAGGAATCCAGCTATTCCAGACAGTACTCCCAGCACTTTAAAAAATTCCAGAGTAAGTGGAATCACTAAGGAAGTCGGATATGTCTGAGATGTTGCTCCTTCTGTTTTTTTTGTTCTCTTTCTAGAAGAAAAATAGATGACATATAGATGGTCGCCAGGGAAGCGTGGGTGTAGGGTGATTACTAACTTTGAATAGTGATTTTTAAATGTGCTGATTACTTGTACCTGTATAGTTGTTACCGCAGAAGGTTCTAGTTACTCTTCTGGGTAACTTTTGCTTAATTCCTACCACAACATCTTTGTAATCAGCAAAAAGGCACTTGCTTCACTGAATGTCAGAACGGCTAGGGGTATTTGCAGCTCTCCCCTCCTCTGTTGCAAATTTGTTGCTGAAGGGAGGTTGCAGTAGGATCAGCTTTTATATCTTCTGCTTTATTCTGACGCTGTCTGCCAGAATACATCTTTTCTCTGTAGCAGGCATCTGGAGAGATCAGAAGTGACACTGGTAGCCTCTGAAAGGGAGTCATTTCATACTGCGTTCCTGTAGGTCCTCCATCGTCTTTGGTGTCTGGGTGAGGGAGGGTAGTGAGGTTGTGAGCATGGCAAATGTGCAGAGCAAATGTCTGCTTTGGGACTGGGGCTGCAGTTGTGTTGGGCTGTCAAGGGTTTGTCTCTGGTGCGGGCAGGCAATTCTCTTTGCTGTCCCAGCTTGGAGCTCTTGCATATCCATTCCTCTTTAATTGCTGTTGACCATTAACTCTGAAATGCCTCTGTGTCTCTTGTTTGGTTTTAACTTGGCAACTGGCTGATACTCTGTGAGCAGCTTAAGCAACCACGTGAATTCTCCACTCTCCAGATCCAAAGTCAAAAACCTGTTGAGTGAGGTTTTGGAGCCAAACTGAAGTGGTTTTGGTTCAAGAGTTGTACTTTCTTTTCCATGCAAAATAGAGCAACCTCATCTCTCCATGTGTGACATCCCTCCTTCCTTCCTCTCCCTGGGTGGATACTGGAAAAAAAACTCATACCGCTTAGGGAGCATCCAGCAGTAGCACAAGCAGGTGGTGCTGCAGAGCAGCAGAAAAGCACACGGTTCTGTGTACAGTCTTATCTCTGCATCCAGAGCTCTTCGTTCTCTTTCTGAGTCCCCAGCTGGGGTGTCATCTTTCTTAAAAAATAAAAAGCAAAACATTTCTAGGAAATTCCAACTTAACCTTAGTCCTTCTGAGTCTAACTTCCTACCACTGCTCAGATCTGGTAGCGTGGCTGTAAGAGCTAGAAGCCCTGAGGTGACGCTGGCAGGGTCCGCGTTTGGGAAGCATTCACGTTGACATCATAACGGCTTTGGTGCCCACTGCTAGTGCTTCTACTGTACTAATGGTTTGAGGAAGATTCTTGAAGTGCAGTCTTTTATTATTTAGCTTTTTAAAAAGGAAATTAAATGGTGACGAGGCTTTGTTAGAACAGTAGAGGTTTGACCTAACCCCTTGGAGCATAAAAGAGCCATCCTGAGTCTGGTCTTGCTGTACTACTGCATTGCAAGACTCTGAGCTCCACCTGTGTTACTGTGCACAGAAATGCCTCGGCACAGTGGGTGCAGAGGAGGATCTGACATCGCCTCCCCCCATTCTTTGGGCTTTGGTTATACCTTTACGGGTCATTGAAACTAATGGCAAATGCCTACATAAACTGCATGTGGCAAGAGGAGACCCCAGACCCGGGTGTTATCCAATCTAGCTTTTCCTCTTTAATTTCCTTTTTTCTTTCCCTAGCCTAGCTTGTGTGGGACACTGGAGCCGTTATGGTGTCAGCAGAAGTGTTTGCCCTTTAAAGACACCCCCATTATTTTTGGTGGAGCGGCAGGCCATACAGCGCGTCTGAAGGGCAGGACGGCTGACCCGTGGACGACATCCTCTGCCCCTTAGGAGGTACTGACCATTTTGTGCTTCGCTACTTGCCGTGACCAAACAAGCTGTTAGACCAGGTTGTCTCTGCAGGTGAACTACAAATGCCACTGATGGTGGAGTTAAGCTCAGCAGCATCTGCTGCTCACCTGAGTTAAAAAAAGATCTGGAGAACATTTTTATCAGGAAAAACTGAGGGCCACCTCCTCCCAGGTGGAGGTTACTTGACACATGTTTCTGAGCTTCACTGCACATAGCTTTGTTGTTCACCTCATGAAGAGAAAAAGAAAAGATAAAGGTCCTTTAAGGACTCTTGTTTATGGACATGACTCAGGGTTGAAGTAAAGGGTCTTGTATCACCTGTAGTCTCTAATTATGGAGCCCCCATGGTGCAGGCTGGCTCTGGCTTTGTTTCACTTAGGATCATGCTATCCTGAAACGAAATTAAATGTGTGCTTTGCCCTGCAACCCAGTCAGGCCTTCTCTTTGCATGGGAGAGACTGTGTATGGGTCTGCTGACCCTGTTAAAAGATAAGACCAGCTGTGGTGGGCTGGCATCTGTGGTGTGGAAACACTTTCAGTGATGGCTGGGCTGACCTGCCAGATTCTTTTCTCTGCTGTTGAAGGCTAGTTGCTTCTACTTGCTGGTAGGGAGGAAGTTTCCCTCCTACTCAGTTTAATACAGGAGTTCTGCTGAGAGTCCTGCTCTAGGACGAGTGCTGCATGCTGGGATGGATCCTGTGGACCACACAGTGATATTTGGATTAAATTGGAGGACTCCTGGTGTATGTCTGCATGGGAGGGCAGTGCTGGCTACCTCTGATGTCATTTGAGGCCCTTTCTCATTTTCTTTTAAAAAGGGTCAGTAGGTTGATCAGACTGTGCTATCCTGGCAGTGTTCTGATACTCTGAAGCAATGACAGTCAGTGCCTAGTGATGTCAAGACTTTCTTTAGACACCACAGTGGCTTAGGAACTTCCTCATCTGTCACCTCACAGCTCATGTGTTGGTCTTTACGTTTCCCTCTGGATTCTCTCCTCCTCGATCCTTATTCTGTTTGCAGTTGTTCCTCGCTTTAGTCTTGTTTGGAGTCCAGTTTAGTGGGAGCTCTTGGTGGGTGGGGGAAACGGGTGAACCTGTACCGCTCCTCTCTGCCTTATGAAAGGGGGAAATTGTGCAGTGGGATTTTTCTGTTTAGCACGTCAGTGGCTACGTATTGTATCATCCAGTTGTATGATGAAGTTGGCCAACTTGAAACTGGGAGACCTAAACTGCTGAGTGTGTTGTTTGAACGTAATTAATTTGAATAAATGGCTCCTAACTGCGCCTGTGTGACTGTTTATAATTAGAAGCCTGTATGCTCTGCTAAAACTTATTTAAAGTGGTGCCTCTAAGGGTTTCATAATTTTGTGTTTCTTTTTTATTCCCACCTCAGTGTCTGCTTTTCTGGTGTAAAAAGATTGAAGGGAACAGACAAGAAGCAATGTGGGAATTCAACTTCAAGTTCAAAAAGCAGGTATGAAAGAAGAACCAGAATGGATGTGACTTTTTTTTGAAGCAGTAATGACTTTTTCTGGGTGGTAGAAAGGAAGGTGGAAACTTTTTATGTGTTCAGACGATGAATGGAAACTCTGACTCCCATGATAAAATAAAGCATGTTCTGAAACTCCACTCAGTTTTCAGTCTGTATTACCCAGACATTCAGAATCCTACATTTTTACTTCCTCATTTGGTATCCTTTCCCCACTGTAAGATGTGGGTCATTTGTTACCTCAAATGATCTAATCTTGGGGTCATTGCTACTGATTACTACCAAAAACCAGACTATTTTACTTTAGTGGTCAAAATGTAGACCAAAATCTGAAACTTCTTGTTTTACCATTGGAAAGATTTCACAGAGAAGTGAAGAAAGCCAGCGCTGCCAGTGACAACCTCCAGTAATGGGTCTCGGGAGAAGCAAGTAGTTTCAGGCAACCTTGGGAATTCTGCAGCTTTCCCCTCTAAAGAAGTGGTCCTGAAATGGTTTATCCTGAGCGATGGCTCTTTGTTGTTTATGTAATACTCTGCCCAAACATGTGGGACTACGATGAGAACCTGCCAGTCAGCACTGGTGAGAAGCAGCCGAGCTCTCATCGTAGGTTCCTGCTTAGCTCAATAAGTCTCTCTTTCTTTCCAGTCTCCCAGATTTAAGAGCAAGTGTTGCAAAGGTCTTCAGCCACCGATTCAGTATGAAGAAGTCCATACAAATCCAGATCAGGATTGCTGTCTACTGCAGATCACCACCTTTAACTTCATATTCGTGCCAATAGTCATGGGTATGACGTTTACCTTGGTAAGTGTTTGAGAAATCTGCTAGGCAAACTTTGCATGTGCGGTTTCTGTAAGGAGATGAAGAGGGCACCTCTTTGGTGTTGTATAAATCACACTGCTGTGTCAACAAACCCATTTTGGGAATCTTGAGCTTAACGACCAGAGGAGATGCTGAGGATCTCCTCGGTTTAGCTTCTGCATTTCCATCAGCTTTTCCCTATTTGGCGCAGCAAATACAGATGATGTAGAAAATCTGCAAGGAGCTGTGGCTGTGCAGCATCTGGGGGCAGATTAGTTGTCCATATTCCAGCAGAGTACAAGAGGTAGGCATGCAGGCAAAGAGAAGGTCTTTCTTCCTCAAGAAAATATCTCCTTACCTTAATGGCAATAAGTTCTGACAGCAAAAACCTATTTGAGCAAACTTTTTCAATGCATGTATGGTCCCTGACTGCTGATTGCTGCTGGGAGAAGGAGCAGCTTATGAACCAACTGCCGTAAACTCGGCTCCAGACAGCAGCAGAGCAGGTATGCTGAGGCCAGAGCAGTGGTAGAGCATGCGGCAGCACATGCAGCTGTACTTGAAGTCAGGGTTTCAGAAGTGGCCTGTGCCCAAGAGAGGTTGTCTCACTTCACTTAAGAGTGGGGCACTGAGTTCCAGACTTCCTCTGGCACCCACTTGCTTTCAGGTTCACTTCTGGCATCGTTATTTGGGGTTGCCAGCCAGAGAGAACTGGTTTGAATCCAGTGCTATAGGTTCAGAGTGTAACTGCCAGCACCTGAAATACCTTACACTTGTACAATTCAGAAGAATTAAAAAAAAATATATATCTAAAAGGGTACTGTTAAGAACTCTTATTTATTCATCACTTTGATTTTCTGAAGCACCTCCTGGTCTCTTTTCTTGCAGTTCACCATCAATGTGAGCACAGACATGAGGCATCATCGCGTGCGCCTGGTCTTCCAGGACGCCCCAGTTCGCAACGGCAAGAAACCTCGCCTTGACCAAGGAGTGCAGGTTGTGCTGGACCCTGTGCATAGCGTGCGGCTCCTGGATTGGTGGCACCCACAGTACCCCTTCTCTCCAAAAGCTTAGTGCTCTCCCGAGTCTGCAGGAGCTGGCAGGTGACTGAACCTGGCAGGCTGAAGAGAATTTCTAGGAACCAGGAAATCCTATTTTTATTTCTTAAATAAATTCTGCAGTCTCCTTGCAAGTGGTTGAAGCTACTGAGCTAGTCTGTATGTATATAACTTCTGGTCAGTGATGGGCAGAGCTGAGTGTAAAGCAGAAACTATTTGTAAACACACTTTTATGTAAAATTCACATTTTATGATTTGAAAGGAGCTCCCTGGAACTGTTCATTTAAAATCCTTTTGGTGCTAATGAAAGTGGTCCTGTTTTCTGTTTGGGAAGAAGCAGGAGGTTTTGCTTTCCAGGTTTAATGTGACCAGAAACAATTTACGAAAAAAGTCTGTGTTTGTTTCACTGCAGCACGCTTGCATTCACAGTGTGATATTTCAGTGTCTGAGAAGCAGTATGCAAAGCAGCAGTGATCAACAGTAATGCTAATTCGCAGTCCAACACATGAGTTTAAGGAAAGAAAAAAGCCTAAATGATCAAACAAAGGAATGATTTCAAAAAGGATTTGTAAGGCAAGTCTTTCTTGAATGTAAAGATACACCAAGTTCCCACCCTGATGTTTCCTCTTTGAAAAGAAGATCTAAACCTTCAAAACCAGAAGGTGCTTTTCAGAGAAGATTTATCTGGAGGGAGAGGAGATAGAGGGGATAAACTAAAATAATTGAAGCAGTGATGAAGGACTTGACTCTGTGTCTTTTCTGAGAGCAGTGGAGCGGTGTTGGCCTGTTGACGCTGGAGAGCCCAGAAGCAATCGGTGATCTGGTTCTTGACTAAAGAAATTAATGTCTGTGAGGAAGAAGCGGCCCCAAAATTTTCTTTGGCTTTGGGTTGATGGAGAAGGGAGAGGGGCACCAAGGCTGGGCCTGGCTGTTGTGTCCAGGATGAATTGGGCTGGAGATTTAATTCAGCAGGTGAACATCTTGCTGCTGACAGACGGGGGTCTCCTGGAGGAGCAGTGGCAGGCTGAGGAGGTACCGGAGTGCAGTTGAGCAACAGTGGAAATAGTAACCCTGGGCTGAGTTCTGCTGCCTATTGATTATTAGCTCCTCAGTCCTGTTTCACAACAGGTCTTGTCTCAAGCAGGGGTAACAGCACTTTTCCATGTATAATGTTTAGCAGAGCTCCTGGAAGGAGAGGGAGTTCTGCCATCTCAGTTTGAATTTAATACGCAAATACCTTACCTCATGATCCCTGTGTAGCTGCCTGCGAGGAGTTTCTTGCATGAGCCTCTGCCACTCTGTAAATCACCACCAAGGACTTCTACCCCAAACTTGGATCTACATTAGAGGCTCTGTGATGTTGACTTCAAACAAATGTATCTGGGAAAACTCCTGTCTCACAGTTCCCCTTTCCACTGCTGCTAAATACGCGTTGATGCAAATGGGTAAGTTTTGAAACTAGATTAGTCGGAAGTAGGGGCACAGGGCAAGAAAAATGTGCCGTAACTGTGATCATGAAGCTGGCTCCTGTGATGGTGCAGCCTGCTCGGAGTTGTGATTGCCTTTGTGGTGCAGGAGAGTTAGGAAGTTAGTGCTGGAGCTGCGTTGTGAAGGCAGCAGCACTCCCTCCGAGTGTTGTGCAACACACGGCAGTGCTGGTGCAGAAGGAAGCTGCAGGGCAATGGGTGAATAACAGTCACCTTTTTGTGGTGGGGTTAAATACCGCTCAACTCGGTGACAAGTCCTCAGTGGTCGTGTGATGGAGTTTCTCCGCTGGAGTTCCGTAAATGAAACATCATCAGCTTGCACAGTTACCTGTTGTCTTGGGCGGGAGCTCTTTCTCGGCTGGTGTACGCTCTCCTAGGGAGGTGTCTGTTCAATCGGAGCCTGTTTTCTGCAGAATCCAGGTGCTTTGAAGAGCATGCTTCGAGGCGTTTTCTGCAACATACCCTGAAAACTGTTCTACATGATGACGCCAGCGCTGTATGCCTGGTGGTTGCTGCTTGTGCTGTGCACAAGGTACGGACACGGAGGGTGGGGACAGAGATGTTTGGTTCCCAGCTCGGGAACCGAGGAACTTCGTGTCGGGAGGGTGGAGCAGGCTGGTGTCCATGCAAAGCTCTGCCCTCGCCTGTGGAGAACTGCCCTGGCTGAGTGGGGACAAGGAGCAGCCGCCTGCACCTTGCTCTCGCTTCCCTGAAGAAATGCGGAACAAATCGTAGGGCTGCGTGTTTGACAGGCGTGGAAGCAGGGGTATGTTCTAACTGGGCGTATGGCATGGCCAGGATGTGCTTCATGTTCTGGGGCGGAGGTACTCCGTACTCCGGCAGTGCCCGCTCCAGATGGCGAATGGCTTTCAGCCCCGTAACGGAAAATGGGACGTTTCCTGCTGCCAGCAGACTTGCTGGTTTCAAATATATTTAACTGTAGACAGATGCCCTAACCCAAAGAGGTGCCTCTTTCAAGGCTCTTTTTCAAGGCTGAAATGTATAAAATGTAGAAGAACGCTTTTCAATCCTTTCCTTTGCACGTAGGAAACCTCGTGATGACTCGAGTGATGGAGCCATGCTGATCAGCGGCGCTGGCAGGGATCAGGGACCTGCTGTGATCCACGTAGGGAGGCCGGCGAGGCAGCAGGGATGCTGCAGAGGTTGGGCCCTGCTTGCCCATGTACAGAGCTGCCGGGCACCGTGTTTTCCCCTTCCTCCCTTACGTGGAGCATGGGAACCCCGCACGGGGTTTGCTCAGTGATGCGGGTGACCCCTGGCCAGACCTCAGCCCCAGGCAGAGGGGGTTTCCACCCCGTCCCCCAGGCCAAACCTCTCTTGAAGGCTGCTTGCCGAGAAAAAAAATCCTTTCCTGTGTTCTCCAGGGGTGGGATGCAGTGAGGCTGTGATACAGCTGGTCTCTGCGGTCCCTGCCAGGGCTCCAGGCAGGAGAGGCTGTGGTCTGGTGTAAGATAATCACTCTTTCCCGTGGGATGTGACTCAAAAGGGTCCCCGGTGGTGTGGAAATGGAGCCCCGGATCGGCATTGCGATGGCCGGAGCCCTGATGCTCTCCCTGCTGTGTGGGGCCCTGTTTTACCTCCGCTTTGTCCTGCTTGGGCTCCTGAATAATGGAAGGGCTGTAAGCGGATCTGGCCCGGCTCTCTGGTTTCCCCAGGGGAAACGCGGGGGCTTGGCCACCACCCTGGCCTCACCTTGCCCCTCTCCTTGCTGGGGATCAGGTGTCGGACAGGAGCTGAGCCGGGGCAGGGCGAGGGCTGGGTGCTGCAGGGAGGGTGGCCGCTATCTGCGGTGCCTGTCCCACCCCAGTGCTCGGCTCCAGCCCGGGATGAGGGGATGGGATGAGGACCCCCGGGCTGGGCCTCTGCCCGTGCACTCAGGTGCCTGTCTCGGAACAGCCTTTGCACCTGGGGCTTCTCTCTCTCTTCCGATTTATTCCAAGAACGAGCAAAAATAGAATATTTTGGTAGGAAGGGACAAAAATGTGCCTTTTAGCACCGTTTAAGCCACCTCTCTATTCCCCAGGCAGTATTATTATTATTTATTTTATTTTATTTATTATTATTCAGTGAGCACCAGGTTTTGGACCAGAGGGAAGTCCGCGAGTGGCTCTGGGTGCTGGGGCCTTGGTGGTGCCTGGGCGCTGGGGCTGTGCCGTGGCCCTCGCTGCAGGGACGGGTGGAGGGGCCCTTTTCCAGCACCCCAGCCAGCGTTTGGGATTTGCCCCATAGCCCGAGGGGGTGACGGGATGGGGTGGCTCAGGCTGGGCTTGTGGGACTTGCCCAAGCGAGAACACCCAGGCCCACATCGCGGTGGGCACTGGGGACTGTGTCCTGGCTGTGGATTCCTTCGCTCTGGGCAGGCTTATGGATGTGCCTGGAGAGGGTCAAATCCTGCCCTAGCTCTGCACCCTGAGATGGCACGTGGGGACCAAAGGGGGATTGTGCTGCAACCCGTAGCGGTGCTGTGTGTTCCCTGAAAAAAACATGTTTCTGTGGCGGGGCTGCCTGTTGCACCCACGAGTGCTGGGGACCCCAGGGCTGCGCTGGGTGCTGTGGTCCCCCACCCTCGCCTTCCCGCGCGGCAGGAAGGGCCAGGCCCCAGTTCCTTCCTGCGCAGGGGTGGGCGTCATGGGGCGTCTGCGGCGAGAAAAGCCCTCCCCATCCTGCAGCGGGTCGTTTCGACATCCCACGTGAGCCACTGACCCCACATCCCTTCCTTATCGAGTGCGATTAAACGGCAAATCTCTGCTGGGTTGCGCCATCCCGGGCCCCATGAGGACAGAGCTGTTGGCATCCCGTGATGGGAATTGAAGGATTTAAAACTCAAACAGCGTGGGAAAAGTGAAAGCCAGCAGATCTGGGAGCCTGCAGCCATCTCTTCCTCTCCTTCCCAGCGCCATTGCCTGCTTCTGGCCCTACCGTATCTCTCTGTGGCCACCTTTGTCCTCCCAGATGTGACTGAGGCCAGCGGTTCCACCTGAACCCACAGTAAGTAGCTGGGGCTGGAAGGTGTCACAGGTGTTTGTGAAAGATGGAGCCCGGGAAGAGATGTCGGGCCTTTCCGAAGGTAGAAGTCCAGGCGAGCAAGGAGAAGAGGGAAGTGGGATCTGTGCTTTGGTGTGGATAAATGGGGAGGATGGGGTGGAGGGAAAGGGAAGGGTCTTTCCCTCCGTTCGGATGCTGCAGGTGCTTGCTGTGTTGGAAGGAGATGTGGAGGAGGGCCTGGCTCTGAGCTGGGTGCAGGCGGTGCCACTGGGCAACTCGTGGTGGGTGCTCCGGGCTGCCAGGGCCGCGTTCCTGCTGGGGGTCTCGAGGAGGGAATCAGTGGGGGAGAAATGAGGTTTGGAGGGTTGAGGACCTGGGGACAAACGGGGCCACAGGAAGGGCCCCACGTGGCCTGCGTTGGCCTGTGGGGATGGAAGGGGCTTCGTCCCCAGCCAGGGCTGCGATGCCCAACACTCCAGTGAGGAGCTGGGGTGTGCAGGTAAACCGTGGTGCCCCCATGGGTGCATCCCGGGTGGGATCCTGGCAGCCAGCTCCACCCTGGCCTGGGCTGCCGGGGGGGCTCAGTTCTGGCTTGGAGGTTTCTGTCGCCTCAGCACAAGGGCTGGAAAATAAACAGGGCACCACGATGGCTCCGTGTCCCCAGGCTCCTGGCTTGGCACATGGTGCGTTTTTCACCCCGGTGCCACCAAAGCAGCAGGTTTGCACCCGAGTTTGGGGTGCTGGGGCCTGGCGAGAGCCCGCGGGGCAGGGGGGTGGGGGGGGTTGATCCATCCTGGGAGTCTGGGGCTGCCGACAGAGGTGGTGGGTGGGAGACAGCCGATGCCATTGTAGGATGCCCAGTCTGGGGGGGGGAGGCTGAGGCTGCCCTAACCCCTGCAGCTGGGCTGGGGGCCCTTCACCCCGTCCCACCCGGGGTCCCCACCAGCCTGGCCGGTTCACCGAGCGCTCGCTGGCACAGGGCAGAGGACGCTGGTGGACGCTCCTCCTCTGCGGGAGGCAGGCGAGGACTCGGGGTGGGGCTTTGCCGAGCGAGAAACCAGAGTCCGGCCAGCCCTGGGGAAGTTGCCAGGACTGAGCACCCCGTCGAGACAGGCGAGGCTGCCTGGCTGCTGCTGCCGTGCACCCACACGCCGGGCTGCTGCGCACCCCGTAAGTCTCTGCTGCCTCGGTGGGTGCATCCGGAGCGGTGCTGGGCACGAGCCATCTCTCTGGTGTCGTGGGACGGGGCTGCGTGGGAAAGGGGTGACCTGGGCCAGGGTCGCCTGGGGATGGGGGAAGGGGGTGAGGGCAGGGTGGGGGGCTGGGGGTCCCCGTGCTGTCAGCTGTGGGGACCGGATCAGACCCAAGTGTCCCCTTACCAAGCCGCTGGCAGAGACCCCGTCGTGGTGCAGGGCTGTAGGCCACCTGCGTTGACCTGAAGCTTTGAGAGTCCTGTGCTACTGAAACGCGGCTTTTCCCCTCCTTCCTCCCTGCAGGAAAACCCTTGGAGCAGAGAGACCCGCAGAGCGTGGGGTTGGATGCAGGGCTAGCTCCCAGGAGCACCCTGTCCCACGCAGCCCTGAGCGGCCACAATTTGCTCATCGGGGACATTGTGCTGCCACAATTTGCCATGTCCTCCACCCGAGCCAGCGGCAATTTCTGGTGCTGGGTTGCACCCCGCCCTTGTCTATCCTGGGGACCCCACCGGGAGGTGGTGAGGGGCACTGACCCACGATGCAGGAGACCTGCACCCGCCGGGTGACGCACAGCCTTTTTCCATGCCTTGGCTTCCCCCAGCACGGAAGTGCGCTTTCTGGCAGTGGGATGGTGAGCCCTGGTTGTTCCCCTCCTCCCTGTGCAAACAGCCCCGCTCTCCCCCGTGCTGGAGGAAGCAGCTGGAGCCGCCTGCGCACAGGGAGCATCCGGCCCTTCCTCGCAGCCTCGCGGGACCGAGGCCTTGTATTTATCCCCTCCGCTGCTGGACTGAGTCATGGCTGCTGCATCATGCAGCTCGTTTGGCTGGGAGTCTCTTAACAAAACGGAGGACTTCATCTGGCTCCGGGCAAGTGGCTCTTGGCAGCCAGGTGCGAGTGGCCACCAGCCCAGTGTCGCCACGGGGGCTGGCTTTTGGGGACATCTCCAGCAACGGTGCTCAGCTGCGGGGAAGGTGCATGAGGTGCAGGGGCAGGAGAGGGGGACAGGGATGCTTGGTGGAGGCACCCGGAGCAAGAGCAGGCACTGGGAGAATGCTGCATCCCAGTGACCTCCCCATGGTGGCGTGGCCCCTGGTTGTGCCCATCTAGCTGGGCTGCTTTGTTTCTCCCTGGAGGCAAAAATCCAAAGCCCAATTAGGGGGCTAATTATGGGGCGGTGTTCGTTACCTTCTGTTCTGTTAAGCCTGTGATGCAGAGCAATGCTGGAGGGGCAAGGTGTGTGCGACCCCATTGCCCACAGGCTCTCTGCTCCATGGATGAAACCGCTGCCCATGGGAGCTGGCGGTGCTGAGCAGCACTTTGTTTTCCATCCAGGATGGGCTGCTGGCAGCCAGACATCCTCCCAGCAGCCAGAAAAGCCTTTGGCCACCCAGAGAATAAATATGCCCAGCCTGGTGTGTAGCTGGCTGCCAAGCCTTGCCGTTCCCAGCTTGCCCCAGCTTGCTGGCCTCAGCGCTGCGCCTCAGATCATGGAGTTCTGGGCTCAGAAATCCGCCTCTGGGGTGGTTACAGGGCGTGATGTCCCCGCAGCCTGGGATGGGTCCCTAAAGCTGCTCCCCACTAAACTGGCGAGCTGCCTGTGCCTTCTCACTGCGGGGAAAGGAGAGGCTGAGGGGCCTTGGGAGGAGCTAGCCGTAGGGCTGGCCCATGGCAGTGAGGTCTCCCTAACGCCATGGCTCAGCCCAACCCCGCCTGGGAGAGAGCAGCTCGCTGTGCTTTAATTGCGTATCTCTGAGTAACTAGCAGTGCTCCTGGGCGAGGTCAGCGCGGCAAGGACGGCACTGGTCGCTGTATCGGTGGGGACCTGCCGTGCGCTGGCCTGTTGAGATGCTAACAATCCCCCAGAGGACTTTTGGGCAGGAAAACAGGTAAATAAGCCCAGCACGTGCTCCAGGGCAGTGGCAACAGAGATGCTGCACTGGCCTCTGCCATTTGGGGACCGCAGGAGGGCTGAGAGCATCTACTGCACAGCGGCGGTCAATGCAGTGATGTATTTAAGGAGAAGTCCTGGGTAAGCCCAGTCTACGCTCAGGAATGCTGGCAGCTTTCTCGGTGTTTTACTGTACGGCTTCAGAGGGCTTTTCCTCCACATGTTTGCATTCAAAGACACTTTGACCCAAACAAGCTGACGTGCTGCGAGTAGTTTGGCTGGGGCTGAGTGAGTCTGCCTCGCTGGGCTGGGCACTTGCTCTCCGCTTTCCTCTTTTCCAGGGCAGGCCCGGTCTTAACTATAATGGAAAAACCGCAGGCAAACACAGGAGCCTTTTAGCCTCCTGCCGCGCCTCTGCTACAATGCAAAATATCTCAAGGGCAGTATGAATTGCAACGAGTTCCTGCCCGGCACAGCAGGCACGTCTCCCCCGTGCCTACCCCACCTTCCCAGGCGCCCTTGCACAGTAGGTACAAGGCTCTGCAAGTGGAACTGAACGACAGTGAGGTTGAGGGTTCATCTAGCTTGGAGGTGTCGCCAAGGTGTCAGCCTACACCCTGCATCAAAACCGCTTCCATAAAGAAAAAAAGATGGGTCATTGACATAGGAGATTTNTGTGCAACTGGAGTGCTGGAATGGATGG
>VZTL01078093.1:0-22809 GCA_013400535.1 Scopus umbretta
GCGTGGGGCTGACTCACTCACCCATATGGTCTATCGATATCCTCAATGATATCAGTAGAACTCCTTGGGGTTTAAAGAGCTATTGTTTGTGATGGAATTCAGATCTCTCTTTCCATAAACCCCTCAATCATGCTCTTGTCTGCACCACACAGACACCTACATTTTGGTGAAGATCCATTGAAGTCAGCTGGTAAGTTGAAGTTTGTGTTCATTCTCAGCGCAAGAAGCAAGCCAGAGAAAATTTCAGAATTCTTTGGTACTTGTTGGATTTCAGAGATACTGAATAAGGAGGTTGTGGAATCTCCATCATCAAAGGTATTTAAGAATAGATTAGACAAATCTTTTTTGAAAGTGAAAGTGAAAAAAGCCTTGGGAGAGGCTGATGGACAGGTAAGCTCTTCAGGTCACTTCTAGACCCAGTGTTTATGATTCCATGACATGTGACAGAGGACCATAGCTCTATGTCATTCACATCACTAAAATGTGAATCAAAGACTCAGGTTTCATCCCGAATGACTAGCCTGAAGAGAAATATGACATTTTGTTCTACAGTTGCAGGACTGGTTTTGCTGTATACTTTCTGAAAAGGAAGAGTATTTTCTCATTCTGACTAGAGTATAATTTATTAAACTTAGTACTTTTTTAGACATTTTGGACATATATTCAGGGGTTTTTTTTAACAGAACTTTAATAATCTTTATGTCACTTATTCAGACTGTGATAGTTTTCTTTTTCAATATCCACATCAGCTGGCGTCATACCAATAAAAATGCCATTCAAATATCTTTTCCCTAGGCAATGGGAAATACAGGAAAAAAAGAGATTGAAATAGTTAGCAACATGCAGAACCCCTGTAAGTCTTAAACATGGGAAGACCCACTTCAAAATAGCACTAATTTTTGGCATTACCCCTAGGTGCACAGTTCATAAATCTGAATTAAACACTTAAAATATCCATGAAGTAGATGAGGTGGTATAGTTATGTTTTCACAGCATCTACATACTGAGTGGAAAAGCTTCAGATTCTGGAATGGGTGCATCTGAAATGCTGCCTACCAGATCTATTCCCAGCTCTGGGATCCTCTGACCATAAACACTTGCTGGATTTAAGGCTGTACACTGTCAGCTGGATGATTCATACCTTTGTAAAAGATAATGTGCCCATCTATGCAGGATGTACCTAACAATACCTGAATAGTGCTAGATTATTTGCCAGGAATTGGTATGTAATTACATTGTATGTAAGTCCTCCTACATCTGAAGCCATTCCAAACCACATCTTTTCTCTCCCTGTTTGTGTTATTGCCCTAAACATGAGTCCAGCAGTAAGCCCACATATTTACCAGGTATGCTCCACTTCTCATGACAGAATGCACGGCCAAGATTATAATTTCATGAGGGTGAGAGAGAACAGTCCTGAGTTCTGGCTTCCATTTCTAAAGCTGTTTATTCTTCTGACGCTGAAAGATTCCTTGACACTACCTTTCAGCAGTGCTGAAACACAGCTCCAGGATATCCCCCTTCCAGTAGATATACAGATTTTAAGTAACCACTGATTTGGAGATAACTTCCTGCTCACTTGTTCCCTTTCAGTACCTATGAACCTTGCCGTCTTTGCTGTACTGTGTTACAGCTACAACAGGAAGGCTGGAGAAAATGTCTTTCTCAGCATAGTCTTTAACCTGGCAGAAAAGATGTTTTTAGGGGGGTAGAAAGCACATTTTGAATTCCCTAATGCTCAAGAGGTCAGTGAATGCAGCTCTCCAATTTCTTGCTTAAATATAAAATAGATTAAATAGTAAAAGATTGACATTCCCCACCCTCACTCACAGTTCTCCTGTCAGTGGGCAGCACTACCTTCCCTAACTGTGCTTCTAAATGAATAGAGCCGTATCGCGTGTTTACTTCTGAATTCAATATGGTAAGTGTTTGTAAGGTTTCTTCTGAGCTTATTAGTCCCCAGGCACTGAAATTCCTACTTTTGTGAATGCTGAACAAGCCTGAGTGTTAAATAGAAGGCAGGACACTGTTGAGCCAAAGTGGCTTTGTCACTGCAGAACTTGAAGCCCTTGGGTACTTCACCATCTAATCTTTAACTCTTACATGCTCAGGCACTTATCTTGGTAGACATAGTTTTTTGTGGGTATAAGTTTTGGACTCACATTCCTAAATTCCATCAAAGTTGCACTTTAGTTGCCCAAGTACTTTTTTCAGCTCTGGCCATTTGCCAGGTAAATGTGAAATATGAAATACAAATTAAAGACACAAATACTGGGAATGGGAAACCCACACTAAAAATAGAATAAGACCATTAAAATGCATCATAAATGTCGGTGAATAGCTCACTTACTATATTTTAGAATTGAATTTTGACATGACAATTGCCAAGGCACAGATTCTGCCAGTCACACATGTCCGCTATTATTATAGGCGCATCTATACCCCTGTTTATTTCTAGCTTCCTGGATTTCTGGCACACAGAGTATTAAAATAGAAATGTTCAAAAAGTGGGACATTTTATTAAAGTTATTTACAAATCCTAAACTTTGATTCTTTGCTTTTTTGGTTATGTCCACATGACCCCTATAATAAGATATAATAAGGCTGATCTTGCATGTTGAGGAAAAATAGTACATACTTCAGAATGTATTACTTTAGGAATCATCTCTTGGAAGACGTTATTCTCTGGATAAAAAGGAAAATAACTTTAGCCACAGTGAAACAGGTATCTAGGCTTATTTTACTAGGCATTATGCTCAGCTTTGGGAATAAAACAATGTTGCGACTAATACACATTTCTCTGGTCTGTGGTTTCTAAACATTCGCAGCAGTATATAGTGCCTTCTCTATATTAACCTTGTTACAAGGAAGGGAGAAAACTGGAGAACAAGACAACTCACAAGCAAACCTCCAAATGACCACTTAGCATGAGTAAAGATGAGACATGATCGAGGAACAGCAAAGGTCATCGGCCTTTAAGGTATTTTAGTTATCACTAAATCTGACCACTGACATAACAAATTAATTGGCCATATAAACCTATCAATCATTAATGTAAAACTCCTACTATGTGCCTCAATATCAGTTCCAGCCCCAGAATATCTGTTTGCAATACTTGGATTTAACAGCAGTAATAGCTGTAGTCATTTGATCTGATAGACAATATTAAACACAGACATGCTTTTTGTCTGGGATTAAACATGTGGAGGAAATACATTACAATACAAATGAAAGACCATTAAATACAATGTATGTGCTTCTTGAAAAAATGCTTTGTTTTATATACAGTTATGGAAATATGGCATTACCAAGAGAAACTGCTGAGTGAGAAGACAGGCACAGGATTTCCAAGTCTTTTGCAGAAAACTAACACTCTCCTATACCAAAGTCCCCGGTCTACCTCATCCCTCCATCATCATGAAGTCTTTTGGGCTGAAGGACAGGGAGATCTATAAGTTCACCTTGCCTCACCTCAAAAAAACCCTGGCCAAAATCCTGCACCTTAGACAAACCAGAAAAGGTTGAAGCCATACAGATTCAAAAATCTTTAATTCTTTTGGTTTTTCAAGTGAAGAGAAAATTGGACATAAAGTGTTGAAGCCAGCTCATAAATCTGGCTTATAACTTTATTGTTTCCTTAACCAGGAAGCAACTTTAAATGAAAAAGAAGATGGAAAAAAAGATGGGTTTTAAATGCCCTTATATTCCTTTGACCTATAACTTCCTGTTCCTAAATACATTTCTATCCTACTATCTTCCCACCTGTTGGATAAAAGCAGATTATTTTAAAAAACAAGCAAATAATGTTTCTGTATTTTTTTAGAACTCAGTTAAGGGATGAAATGATACCATATAATTTATTTGGCGGTTCAAAGGCCAGTCAAATAGGGAATTCCAAATATTCATGCTGATAATGGAAAATACAGGTCTTAGATAGCCCAAAACTGTTCATGTCAAAGCATTCAATAGAAATTTTTGTTCCAACAGTGTGAGTAACAAAACAAAAAAAATCATAGTCCAGCAGTTTGTGAACAGGACTAGACCAGTTTTCAGTTTTGACAAATACATTATTCATGGCAAACCGTTGAAGTACCACATTAGCAGTCAGTCAGTTCTGCAACCATATTGCATGTCACAGCAAGACTTCTGTGTTTATTTTGCTGTATAACTTCTTATTTATTTTGATTGCCTTAATACCAAGAAGTAGAGAAAATGGCATTACCTGATAATGCAGTCAAATATTCACAAATAATTTCAAATACAGACAAAAAAAATCTTCGTTTTTCATCAGTAATTTCATATTTGGTTTACAGGGCAGATTCTCCTCTCATTTATTGCACTGCAGATTCATGATTCGCCTTTCCTAGATTGAAACACCGAAGAAAGTGTAAACTCACATTATAATCTGAGTAGGGTCAGAACTCCCTTTTATTGAAACTGTCATTTTGAAACACTTGATTGTAGTGTGATACTTATCAGACTATAATTATCAACAGGGAAGAACATCCTACATAGCACTTTCTAAATGCAGTTTGCTTAGGTAAGAGCATTAATGACAGTATCAGCAGCAAAAGCTCCTGGCACTGTTCTAGGTTGGGTACCTGCACAGAAGGAGACATTTGGCTGCTCAAACAGGATTTATGCACATCTTTGGAGTAACTTGCACATTACTAGTGGGATGCTTATCACAGCTTGAGAACTCTGGCCCAGACTCATCTTTATATTTAGATGACACTGGTGTAAGAGTCACCTTAGTCATATCATGAGACAGAGGCGAAGACTGTGTCTCTGACACCTGATGCCTGACTGGGTATACAGTGTTCGCCCATTGCAAGTGCAAAGCGAAGTGTGCTAGCTTAAAACATCTCTGCTGAGCTGAATAACTGAATCATTCCAGAACAGGTGTGCACCCCCACGGTTATGGATATGGCAAAGGGGAGGCTTGTATTAGTCGGTGAAATATTTGTGGCATAAATATGCAAATCTACCCCACTACGGGGAAAAATTAATAGAGGTGATAATGATCATCATCTTAGTTGTTCATAGTGCTTAAAAAAAAATTTTGAGTGGGATTGTTATTGCATTTTAATTGCTATTTACGAGTTTTACTGATTTTATGCTGATATACATAGAAGACAAAGTAGATATAGTGTCTCTGCTAACATTTAAAACAGAAAATAATGGTTGTTAGCTGCAAACTAGGGTATATTACAGCATATCAGGAGATTTCTTTGTTAATTATTTTTTGTCTTAGCCATGTTCAGAGTTCATTCATTGCTTTCTAAATTTGCAAGCTTATTGCAGAACAGTCCAAGGTTATATAACTCTCCAAGCATAATTGTTCTGTGTACAATATTAGCTAACAAGTAATTATAACTACTAGCTGCTCCCAGCTGGTAATATGCTTAGGTAATTCATACATTTGGACTTGTCAGTTTAGGTTAAATTATTTGAGAAAATGTCTGACCTAAGAGAGTGCCAAAAGAGAGTGATTCAGATACAAATAATTGCATAGGATACACTGGTCTTAAAAAGGAATAGGTTAAAATGTAAATATTTTCAAATTCAGAATTCCCATGTTAATTTGCTTCAGAATATGGATCTGAGAAAACATTACATTGATAACATTTTGATAAAGTACTGAAAGTTCAACTCTGGGAGCACATGCCAGGTGGCAGAGGAGTTACATGGTTTGCATCTATTTTTAACTAAATTACTACTTTGAAGTCAATAATTTTATAGCCATCTTGGATACCAAAGGAAGACTCCTCTAGCATCTAATCATGCTTAATATCCACTTACTTTCAAAATAATGGATGTCTTTTCATTTAAGCAGTTCTGCCTTCAAAGATGACTTTCTTCAGTACATTGGATAATGTTGTTTGGGGTTTTTTTCCTTGAGTTTTAAAAGTTTTAGGACACTGTTTTTCTAACCCCTGCATTACAAAGAAAAACTAATCATTAAGCAGCTAGGAAATAAGAAACTAAATACCAATGAAAGAAGGATTTTAAAGATGCAAAAAAAAAAAGAGTAGGAGCCTGGTAACTTGAACCCCTGATGTTCTGTAAACACTAAAAAATCACTGGAGTAGGAACTTAAGAATTAAATTGTTAAAATTATTAAGGTGACATTTTAGCAAAAGATCCAGTAATGATTTTAGCCCAGAACACATAGCTCAGAAGAAGTGGAAGTTGTCATGAGTCTAAGTGATTTGAGAGGCCTTTCAGCTTTGGGAAATTAAAGGGATCAATCATCGTTGCAGCAGAACAGGTAGTGCCAGAGAATAATCCACAGTAGTGCTCAGAGGCCAACAGGCACCAGACCTTCCCAAGAGCTCCACAGCTATGTACAACTACCTATATGTCTCTCATTGCCTTTCCACCTCAAAGCCAGGGCTTGTATGGGCTCTTTTCCATTCTTCCACTAGCTAATTTCACCAGGGTTTTAAAGCATGTTGTATTTATTTGGATTTTATACCAAGGTACATGGGAATGGACCAATAGGCTAAGAAGTAATCTTAACATTTTTGCCACAAAATATGTAAGCATATTACAGCATTATATCATGAGGTGTCATTTCTCCAGAAAGAAATGTGAGAAAGGTGGAAAGCCAACAAGAACATTAAATTTAAGAATGTCTAATCATACTTTGTTTCATTCTTCTAGTACGTGCAGAGTTGCATACTATTTTTTGAAATTACCTAAGTTAATTTTAGGAAGTACATTTTCTGCACCAGAAAAACTCTCCTTGTTGTTTATTGTCCCTGAACTCCTTCTTTGTTTTATCAGTTCTCCCCCTTGAGCTCAGAAATATGTACTATAACTCCATGTTTTTTCCAGCCCTACCCACAAAGAGTTTTGGGGTTTCTGAATGCCCTTGTGTCACATAATTCTCCTCCACATTACATTTCAGAAGAATGAAAAATCTCCTCTGTCATTTAGGGCAGTATCTTGAATAACTTCATCCCAACAGAACCTGTCATTTTAGAATAGACATAACTACAGTATCAAAGTATTTTTCCTGCTGAATTTGCTTTCTCAATCTTCAGAGACTTCACCTTTACTCTGAAAAAGAATGGAGTCAGCTGAACTATAAAAACTGCTCAGTTTTCATGAGCAGGTTGATGCAAACCTGGTGGACAGCCTTTACCTAAGATGTTCTGGTTGTTACAAAAAAAAAACCCAAACAAACAAACAAACAATCAATCAAACAAAAAAAACCCTTTTTGTCTGAGACATTTCCTGTTATTTGTTTCTTTATTTGTTTTTTTTTTTTTTCTTGGTGAAAATTACAAAGTATGCATTTAGTTCACACTGTGCATACTTTTCTGTAGAAGTATATATGCCCCTTTATACCTCATTTGGCATAGGATTGTAGTAGTTCTATACCCATTCTTTAAGTGCTTCTTAGTTCCACTAGGTTGAGCTTTCAAGTCTTCTTTCTCTGATGTACCTTCTAGATGCTGGTTCTTGTTAAAAGCAACTTAAAAGACTGTGCTAGGGTCATCATACCGCAGAAAAGCTCTAATATACCAGAGGATACGTGCCTACATACTATGGGAGTTACGGATCAATTTCCTTGGTATCTTCAAATTAATTCCATCCTTTGCTTTACTTCCTCCTTTAAAACATGACCAACGACAATGTCACATCCATCTGGCTAAAGTTTTGAGCCTTGTTCTAAGGATCGCATGGCTTAATTCTTGTTGTAGTCACCAAACTACTCTCCTAGTGCCTTAGCTATAACTGAACCATGCAGTCACCTACTCCTCTCCCTTTCAGAAATTACCTCCAAAGGAATGTGTGTAAAGGAGAATCACATCACTGCACTTTTACCTGGTTCTGATCCTGAAAATAAACCTCTATTTTTCCTCTATCCTCCTGGTCCTTGAATTCAGCTCGTTGAGCTACATATAATTTATAAATTATTGTACAGCTTCCTGTACGAAAGTAACACCATTATCAGCAGATACATAGACCCAGCTACTTAGGCCTACATAAAATGTTTAAGTTCCTTAGTTACAGCAGAATATTATTTTTAGTGAAATCAATAGAAGGAGAGTTTGTAATGGGATCTTTGTTCTCTTTTAAATTCACTGCTCTCCGTAGAGTTTGCTGGAGTCTCTGATAAAGCTATCCCATAAACAGCTGACAGGCAAGAGGCAATTTCTATCAATACAAAATTTGTAAAGGGCAGTCATAGAGTCACTGAAGCCAGAAAAGAAGGAGATTTGATGCTGTTAGCTGCCTGAAAAATTTTATATTCTTGGTGAGACTGGTGAATCTAATACTGGTTCACTAATACCGTGGAAGGTGATACCTCAGTACAGTATTACTGCACAAAGTAGTATGTCTTCACTCAAAATGTGTTCTGAATATCAGAAGTCTAAGAAGTATAAGATGGCAACCTACATAACGAAGCATGGAGCACATTTTGCTGAGGAAACTTGCAAGTCCTGGTGGTGTGTTAGTAAGCCCACATTCACGCTGATAAACTCTTACTGAGATAATTAATCATACCTATCCCATCAACTTTACTATCAATCTGGCCTTGAGTTTAGAGCTAATAAAAAAGTTTTTCTGGAATGATTATATCCTCTAAAGACACAGTTCATTTCTACCTGACGAAAGAAACTTTAAATGAGCACAGGACTCTATTTTGGCAATATGCAGTTTTTCTGAACAAGCACATTTTCACTTAGACTTGGTTTCACATACTATATTTTTAGCCAAGTTTGTAACCTAATTGTGTGAGAGGAACACAATTAGGTATTTCACTTGAAATGGGCAGCTGTTAGTTCAATACAATGCTTCCCCAACAAGTGTTAATGTTACTAAGGACAGAAGGTTTCCTTTAAAAGCTAAAAGCAAGGAAGATACCTAACAGAAAGAGAGTTATTTCAATGCTTTAAATAATTTATTTGAGGTTTACTCATATCACTGTATCTGGTTCACTCATTTCAGATAACAAAGCACATCCCCTGTCCAGCGCTTGCGGGCGCCATTCAGATCTTCAGTGCAGTATACTATGAATATTTTCTAAAGTTAATGAAGCATTCTTCTCCTTCCACAGCAGAAAACTGTTCTGGTACTAAGAAAAAGGAGATGCATTCAGTCAAATGTTTAGAGCTTTCAGCTGAATCAGTTGTTAAATAAGCATAATCTGTAGTTTTCACTCTCTGCTGGTTATTCTATCTTAAAAAAACAGCCCATTATAGGGTTTGGAGAAAGTACACAGTAGAAAGCCAAGGGATGGTGCCAGAAGCTGCTTTTGGTTCTGAAGTAGACTGAGAAGCTGCCTTCTGGATTTTCAATATGCGTGACAAAAGAGAGAGTTGGAGACTGCAGCAGGCTGGATTCTTTTAGCTACAGCTAAAAAGGGATCTGAGCCACTTTGTACCATTTTGACTTCATGAAACCTGTAGGATGCTGTCAGCCTACACAGAAGTCCAGCCTTTCATCTAAGTAAATCTAACTACAGCAAATGAGCCAAGTCAAGGTCACGATGTAGGGGAGAAATCTTGGATTCAAGGTCCCACATGGAGCCTTTCTTTGGGAACACACAGAAGATTCCTCTTGTGCTAGATAGCACACACAAATGGGAGGTAAAGTAATACATAAGGGTTAGTGTTAACATCTGTAAAGGTGTTACAAGTACAGAATGTCTCACACAGTACCATCAGCAGCCATCTTATAACTATAAAACCTTCACAGTCTGGTTTTGAACTTCTGACACATCCACCAAAACGCCCCTTGGTATATATACATCTACAGGAGCTCCTAAGAAAGGGCAATTGGCACAGGCGTTAGTGCTGAAATATGGCACCCCCTTCACGTCTAGGAATGGGTTGTGTCACACTGACAGCCTAAGGGATGGGGCTGACAAGGACAGGACAATGATAGAAATAAGCATAAGGTAAAAGTTACATGAAGACCACCTTTTTTTTGGCCTCAGAAAAACAAAAGGAAAACTGAATGTAAACCTAGGAGTAATGACCACAGGCAGGTAGCTGTTTCTGTGCTGTTCTTCAACAGATTTCATTGTCATTTCAGAAACTCACTGCTGTGTTTGCCCACCAAAAAGATGACCACTGAGTCCTACAACCTTAGTGACGACAGCTGAGTCAGTGCATTGCCAGGGAGGGAAGGCAATAGAAATGGTGAGACCACAGTGAGTGTCTTGAGGCAACAAGCTTAGGAAAGGGAAGATGCCCACCAACACCCTTGAGATTTACGCTTTTACTAGTTACAGGACCCGAGGAGAACAGCAGCCCAGAAAAGGAATTTTGACAGTAATGAGGTAAAGGAAGGGCACTGGACTATTGATAGTGTTGTTATAAAGCAGGGTGAGGCAGAATAGCTCAGAGAGATCTCCTGGCATGAAGGAAGCTGCACTCAACTCTGTGATTCAAACATAGACAAGACACTGCAGCTATGTTTACTCTTTGGGACACAGCCTATTCTCTGGGCCTGAAAGCAAGTGGCACAATGCAACATGTGTCTGTATGGCCCATGCAATCTCCCAAACCATGGCCAAGCATGGTCTAGGATAGAACAAGTTGGTACAGGCCAGAATTGTGCCAGGGAGCTTACAGATAATGACGCATCAGTACTCAAATTGTGCTTTGGCATGGTGATATTATTTGCTACAGAAGTAGTTTGTGGGACTATCATTGACAGTAGGAGGAACAACTCCACTATGCTATGCAAGACAACACTACTGCTATGACAGGGCAATGCAACATCTGAATATAACTATGAAATACACTTGCAAGTGAAGCCACAGTTGTAGTACTTGAAGTGTCTGAAAACTTATGCAAATACATTCCTTTACCCATGTGAAAAACAATCCATTACACTGGATTGAGTAGTATATAGCAGGTGAGTAGTACATAGCAGACCACTATAAAAACTGACTATGTGTTGTGGTTTAACCCCGATTGGCAACTAAGCACCACACAGTCGCTCGCTCACCCTCCCCCTCCCCCAGTGGAATGGGGGAAGAGAATCAGGGGGGAAAAAAACAACCAAACCCTAAAACCCATGGGTTGAGATAAAGACAGTTTAATAGGACAGCAGAGAAAGAGAAAATAACAATAATAACAACAGAATATACAAAACAAGTGACACAAAACGCAATTGCTCACCACCCAATGCCCAGCCTGCCCCCAAGCAGCAATCACTCCCTCCCCTAGCCAACTCCCCCAGTTTATATACTGAGCTTGACGTCAGGTGGTATGGAATAGCCCTGATGGCTAATTGGGATCAGCTGTCCTGCCTGCATTCCCTCCCAGCTTCTTGTGCACCTGGCAGAGCATGGGAAGCTGAATAGTGTAAACAACTGAAACCAGGACACTATGTCACACTAGCATGGGAATTTATCATTGCATAATTGTCTGGAATAGACAGTGGTTGGGTTTAATTTTGGCACATATTATGAATATATAATATTATGAATTAGAGAGTGAAAACACATTCCTGTAAATTTCTGGAATTATCACATGGGGGACAGTAATTTTGTATTGGATTTAAGTGGTAAATTCAGGCTTTGCAATAGATTGCAGCAGGTTGAGGAGATTCGTGGCAACTTTCAGGAAGGTATGCTGGTGACATGCTCTTCTGGAAATGCAGAAGAGCTATATCATTCAGATAAGTCACTGAGAATTGACTCCAAATTCTCAAGCAGTTTACTATGCTAGAGGAGATTATCCCTTGTTCTGAAGATGAGTGATAGTAAATAAGAAAAGTGGGAAGGCAGTAACAATCCCTCAATCAGAGGGCATCCAAGACAAGCTCAATCAGATTTTGATGAGTTTGTTTATGGGAATGTGGGTGCTACTTCTGGAATTACAAGAGAAGCATGCAATAGAAGCCAATTCTATTACCATTTCACCAGCACAATTTCTAAGATGAATGAAACAGCACATCACAAGATGGTGATGAACTATAAGCAAGATAGTGCTCCTGCCTTACAGCAATTCAAAGCAAGACATATTACCTTTTTGGCCCCATGGTGACTATTTGATGATTATCTATTCATTGAGGGTCAGGTAAGCCCACAGCAGTTCTTAATTCCTGGCAATGTTAATTGCTAGTGCTTCAATTATTACCTACAGGTGGGTAAGTAATGACACTGTGAAGAAAAGAAGCTGTCAGCTATCTCTATTGGAAAGGTTTTACTGACATTGAGCTAAGGAACATGAAGGCTCACTGCTGTCACGGTCAGTTTGTGTTCAGGAGAAGCCAGGAGCCACCCCAGCAGTATGCTGCTGTACAAGCTAGCAACCTTTCCCTTTCAATAGCTGCAGGTGATATGCTCAGGCACAAAGATCAGTAGCATAGTTGGTTATTATAGGTCATACAAGAATAAGGTAAAAGTTTGAAAACACACAAAGTTGTCATCCTAATCATTTACTTCTCTTACATAAGGGTCAGCTATACTTGCCCCAATCTTTCTAAAAACTTCTAGTGAAAGAAATATGCTGGTGTCTGTAGGCAGCCTATTCCAGTGTTTCATTAGTTTTACTGACATCCAACCTGCATGTTCCTTTCTGCAATTTAGTAAAACATGTTTAGTTGTAATAAGATTGTCCTATTCACGAGTCTCTGACTGCTTATGCTAGTCCACCCAGGTGGAGACCTTGAGGTTATACAACAGATGAGGGAGAGGATGACACTGCATCAAACCCCAATTATTCCTTGAATCCTGGATGGGTCTTTGCTTTTGTGAATCAAGCCAAATGCTACCAATTGTATGCAACTGGTAACCTAATTGCTTGTTTTTAAATACCATGCCTTTAACTAGAAGCTATTCAGCAAAAATGTTACAAAGTCCAGTATTGCCAATGAGCTTCCTACTCTAAGTACAAAAGTCAGATTTTCCTGTTCCTGAATGGACCTCAAAATTCTGGAATTTTTCTATACACTTCTACTTACACTAAGTACATTATATTACATACAGAAATGATGGTGCTGCTCTAAGACATGTTAATGTTGTCTATGATGCTTACCTCCATGGTTGTCTTCAGACTATGTTTAAGCTCCTGCCAAAAACCCTTAGGAAGTCAATAAAGCTGCTTCCACTTGCATTATTTACCAACTGAGTTGGTTTAATCTGAATAGAATTTACATGGACTAACAAATGGAAGGGAATTAGTATAAATGTTAAATGAACCAATTACAGTAAAAAGGAATCTGAGATTTTAATCACATACAGAGATGTGCAAGCAAGAAGCAGTTTTGACTGAAGACCGAGATCAGATTTGTCAAATATGAATGCCTCTGATTTGGCATGGATATACATATCTGGGCAAATAAACAGATGCTTATCTGATTTGCAGAACTGTTGAGCATGCGCAGTCCCTATTGATTCTCTGAGAGCTAAACAGATTTAATATTTCAAGGAGATGAGACAACATTCTTATTCAGTGTTCATGTGTTTGAGTAATACTGTATTTGTGCTGCTAAATTTATTATTTTAGTATCATCAGAAGTGGTTTAAAGGAAACTTCCTCACCCACAGTCCCATAAGAACTAGTGTGCTGCACTATCCCAAACTAACTCCATTTAAACAACTTTGTATTTGAATACTTCCTTGGTTCCTTCATATTTATTGTAGGGCTGCATCTGTTCTTACTGGGTGAACACGGAGCAAGATTACTGACATCATAAACTAGGTGGTTGTCTTAAGACCTTTGTTTTATGGCACAGTTCTAGATAAAAATAAATCAATGACACTATATTACAGGCCTTACTCACAGTGAGCACCTGGAGGTCTGTCTGCGTAAGGACTGAAGAAGGTATTTTTTAAACACTAGCACTTTCAATGCTACTAAAAGGAAGGAAATAATCGAATAAAAGTCCTAGCAAAAAACACCTAGCAACAACCCAAGAGCAGCATTTCATTCCAGTAGTTATCCAGAAATCTGATTTCCTTTGCTTTGTGTCAGGTACTTAGCATTATTGTTGCAGTTAAGGGAACTTTATGAAAGTGATTAAAATAAAACTTCTTGGAGGAGAGTTGTCACAAGAGACTGCAGCATCACCCATGAAGTCATTTATCTACTTTGAAAACACAGTTCTCTTGCTTTATTAAACACTTCTGTACAAGCTCCTCTCAATGTCTGGGGCCAGATATTCACCTGGCACAGTTCCATTGAAATTAGTGGAGCCATACTGATATACACAAGCTGAAAATTTAAACCTCTGAGTTTATTACAGCACCACTAAAAGGGGTGATTAATTGTAGCATAGCATCACAATATGATAATAATGCTCAGAAACCTCTCCAGAGTGGAATAGAAATATATCTTTCTACAAAACATTTGTTTCATGCAGGCTGCCTCTTTTTCAGTTGTGGGAGTTTTTTATTTTTAAAATACAGATGGCAATGTTGTTCTCATCTCAGCTTTACCCTGCAAAACACATCATGATAAGGTAGTGGTATATAATTGCTGAAATTCTAATTGATGCTAAGCCCCAGGTACATTGTGTTCCTCTTGAAAAAGCATATGCGTTCTGCATTCGACAACATCCTTCAGAAGATGTGGCCTTCCTGTCCTGCAGAACAGTCAAGTCTGGGCCCTGCATTCTGACCTGTTGACTTGACTTCAGACCTGCCACCTCACCAGGGACTTGCCTGGGCTATGACTGACCCTGGTTACCATCACTGGACCTGTCCTGCTCTCCTTGCTTGGGCACGGTGGGACTGTGCCCTTGCTGGTGAGAGCACTGCCCTGACACCCTCCTGATACCCTGGTTCCTGGCTCGCCTTCCCAGGAGAGTAGTCCACTCTTGTTGCTTCCTGAGAAGATGAAGCCTTAACTCCTGCACATACACTGGTATTGGCAGCAGGCATAAGTGAAAGAGCATATGTTGTTGTTTTTGAAAAACAAATATGAAGAAATGTGCTTTACAGGACCATTCTTATTTAATATTAAATTTAGCAGGAATGGTAAAAACTGAGCCTTTTTTTTTGGTTTTGCTACGCAAAAATCTTCTGTTTACTAAGAGTTTATAATCTGAGAAGCCTATGGCAGAGAGAAAATTGGACCCAGAACACTGCAGTCCAAGCAAAACATTACTCTGCATTCACTTAATTTTAATAATAAATTTGGATATTAGCATGTTTCCAAAGCTATAGACCCGTCAGCTGTCATGCAGAAGTGCAAGACATAGTCAAGGGTTCTCCCCAGCCTATGGTGTCCTGCAGAGTCCCTGTGGCTCATGTAGTTGCAATGCAGTGTCCCAGTCTCTTCCCCGCTGAGAGACACCACATATGAAGATACAGAGGGCAGAGGCATCCAGGCCCTGCACTGTAGGAGAGGTTGGGCCTCTTTATGAAGTGTCCCATGCAGGAGTCACAGCAGAAGACATGCTTAAACCACTACAGTCTTGCACCATCGCTCCTGTCCTGTCACAAACTCAGTACAGGGAAATGAACTGAGCTAGTGCAGAGAGGCAGGGATATATCCATCACAGGATCCACCTTGTTGAGTCTCACGGGTTAGGTCAGAGAAAAAGCAGAGGTCTGAGTCAAGCCATCCCTGACTGGTTCATTTCCTAATTACCTGCTTCATGGAAGAGGGAAAATGGAAAAAGCAAAAGTAATAAACTTAATGCATGAGGCTCCAGTCCCAGCTGCATAGTTTAATTCTGAAAGGACAAAGCCTGAAGCCGCTTATAGGACTGTAAATAGTCAATAACAATGTAAAGTGAAACCATTTTTAACAGACAACTCTTAAGAGAATTAAAGCGTTAAAAGGACAAATTCTCTTTTCATGGAGGCATTTAGTACAGGGCTGCACACTCACCTTAGCAGCAGCACTAAATGTTAATAATGTGAAGAAATTAGGTACATGTCTGACATTTTGGTGTCAACTTTCTCTGCATGAATACCTCCCTGAAATGGCAGCGGGCATGATACAGATTTATCCTAATACAGCTGCTGACATGAAATGGTGCTTAGAAGTGTTTTGGGGAGCCAGCCTGGCAGCAAGGCTTCCCTCAGAAGCACCCAGGTCCCACGGCATGCCAGACCCAGGGCACTACGGTTCAGCAGCTCATTAAGCATTTCAGTCATGCCCAGCAGTTCTCTGAATTGTGGTGTTTTCAGTATATCATTTTTTTTTCTCTAATTATATTGATTTTAGCAAATTGCAGTGTCCTTCTGTTGATTTTCAACTATGTACAGCAAAAACTTGGAGTGTGAGAGGAAAAACAAACTCATTGTGCTCCAGCAAGTTATTTTGTACCATTAGAACTTCTGTGGGACAAAACAGCGACTTCAGAGCTAAGAACATATGAAAACATTACAGTTATTACAATAATAAACAGAAGCTAAGTTTCTAAATGAATACAGACCAGCAAAAAAAGACCACTCAACTGCCTGGAGCACCAGCTCTGTAATTACATGCCCATGTATTTTCAGTGTGTGGAGCGTGTAATTGCCTATGCCCAGCTTTATCTTTGGGTCATCACAACGGACCAACCATGCCACATGGCGGCACCGGCCATCTGCAGGCTGTCCTCCCACACCAGAGACCTTAATGCTAGCCCACTCTGCTTCCTAAACCACGTCTTAATAAGGCAGAGAGCTACTAAAATCTGCTCCTTTAATTAGGGGCTGTCACACAACTTCTGGCAAACCGGCGACACAACCCCTATCTTGTTCCTTCCCCATGTAGATAAGCTACGATTCCCCCCTATGCTTTCATTTTACAAAATGTTTCAGTAATTTTTTTGATGAAGCATGCTAGAGGTAGGACATCTGCATTGGTGTAAATGCACTGAAGTCAATGCAGCTAAATATTGTAGCACCAGTAATCTCATTCATGGTGGGGAGGAGCGAAGGGGTACTTGGGTGTTTGGGGAGTATGTTTCTGTTCCTACTTCTCTGACCTTTTTACTCATTTTAGTGAAAGATTTGCTTATACAAAATACTTAAGCAGCTCTGGGAGCCAAGAACAAAGCCCAGAGTGAGTGTTTTAACAAGCCAGACAGTACCAAGAGTATTTTAAAGGACAGTTGAACCCTGGTCCATTGATTGAAGAACGTATGTGCTACCTTACAGGTACCTGCTGCCTTTGTGGATGTAGCTCCCACATGGTGGGAGATACCTGGCTCGTCGCTGCAGGTAAATAACTTGGCTTTAGGGAAAGGTACAACAAAAATATGCATCTTTCTGCAGTATTCCCTTCTGGTTAACTCTGAGATGCTCCTAGTTCAGTGCTTTTGGTTCAGTCCCTATTAGAGTGAACTAATCCTTTATCAGATTTAGTTCATATACTTTACAGATGGTTTAGAATTTTTTTTTCACCAGTCATGATTGTTTATCCTTCTGTTTCTTTGTAATGGGAATGTCAATACATATTCACATAACTGGGGTTAATCTAACATTTAGCAGGCAATTTGCTCTTACGTTTTCTGACATTTTTATTATGTATAAAACAAAACAGAAGGATACAGTCTATAGTTAGTTATATTTATCTATTGCCCTAGGTAAGTTTAACCCTTATCCCAAGAATTTTTGATCTATACAAAGGCCAAAAATAATTTACACAACAGTTAGAAGCTTAAAATGGCATGTTTAGGGACATACCACATGACTTGCGCCTCTTTGCATTTGGAAATCCCCTTTCTCTGCAATTCAGTAGACACCTTGGCAGGATTTATTAAAGGAACTTACCAGCTTAATAAAAATGTGTAGCTTCAAAACTTAATTTAAAATCTGTTCAGGTAGTTGTTACCCTCACTAAAAATCAATGGACCAAATCTCATACATCTCATATATATCACCAGAATTTCACTTAAATCAAAGAGTTGTCTTAATGTAAGTGAGGAAGGCATTTGCCCAGTGGGAATGTTCATTCAAGTAATCACTGCAGGCTTAGGCCTATCCTTGTTAAGACTCATCAGTCACTCAGCAATGTCAACTTAATTTAATTCCTTTTAGAAGTTTTTCCCCATCAGTGAAAGAGTTCCATGGAATAAGTCAGGAAAAACTACTGCAAAACATTAACCTGTAAAGATATGATAAGTGTCTTCCCTTCATTTCTTTCTCTCTTCACCTCCAAGCTGACAGCTCTGAATTAACAAGACTATCTAGTATCTCTAAAGTTTTAGACTGTATCTTAAACTTGGTGTCCACAAAGGGCTTTGGAGGCTAAGGAGCCAAGCACCTAGGGAGATGTCGTGGTAAAAAGACATAAAGCAAGGGCAGCAGTGGAGGAGTAGAGGAAAGTAATCACGAAGACTAACTTCAGTCCTGGGGACACCTGACTTGCTTCTCTAAGCTTCATTTTAATGAATGGAGGATAATTATGTAGCAGATAAGTCAAAGCAGAAACTTAACCTAAATTTAGGCTCTCTGCAACTGCACCTCCAGAGGAGCTTCTTTCTCCATTGTAGACCTCCACATCCCCAGCTCCTGTGTCCACATTTTAAAAGGGATATTTTAAAAGTAGACTGCACTCTGAAGGGAAATACAAAAATAATTTAAGAACTGGAGAAAATGCATGTCTTTGAGCTTGATCTGTTTATCTTATCAGAAAAGAAGACTGAGACGTGACTAGATTAAGGTGTGTAAGTGCTTTCATGAGTAAAAAATACTGGGTACCAAAGGAGACTCTAATCTAGCAAAGAAAAACATAATGGGAACCAATTGGCTGGAAGCAGAAGCCAGACAATTCAAATTAGAAATTAAGCACACATTCTTAACAATGACAGTGAATAGCTATTGGAACAAGCTATGGAGGAAAAGGGTAGATACTCACCATATTCAGGTTTTCAAGTCAGGACTAGATGCTAGGCTGAAAGAAAAGTTTTAGTGAAACTACGGGTCTCAGTGCAGCGTTACAGTCTGAAACTTAATGGCCTGTGACATTCAGGAGATTAGACAGTCTAACGCTCCCTCTTAACCTTAAACACTATGTCGCTAAACTCTGTGAATCTGTACCAGTCCCCAGGGATTCAGATGTAGGTTTTGTGTAAAAAGATCATCCCCAAATTCTTTAACTCAACAGTTTTGATAACTTCCCATATCTTTCAAAACTGACTGATTTCTGAAAGATAACATTCTTTCTGGCCATAACATTGCTTCTGCCGAGAACTGAAGAGCTGAATATAAGCTGAATACAATTGTTATTTGCAGCAATATCTGTTCATTATTAATGGGACTGTTTCCTATTCTGTTATACCAGTTCTTAAAATCAATAAGATGGCTGTAATTTTATGGCATAAATTACAATATTTATCGTAATAAATATGGCATTTAGCAGCTGCGATTCACCTAGAAATCAAGCTACATAGAGGGATGCAGAAGATGAATATACTGATGTGATTTGCAAATATTCATTAACTGAACATCACCATAATACTGTGAAGTGAGTAAGTATTATTACCCTGATTTCACAAATATTTTCCCATCTACGTGAAATGGTTTGTTCAAAGCTGTATATATTAAGAATAAAAGGCAATGACATTAAAACCCATATGGGATACCCTGGCCCTCTTGAAGTCATTTGCAGATTTGGGGGAACAGAACTTTCAACCTGGTTGGTAGCTCAGCTTAAACCTAAATCTATCTTAGGTACAGTGAAATGTTTTTCGTTCCATTTGTATCTGACCTGAAAACTTGTGCCAGAAGAAGTATAATGATCTTTCCAGATTTATTTATTTTCTCCTTTTTCTGCACTATGTCTTGTTTGATGATGACACTGAATTATCAGATGGAAACAAGATTTTACTCTCTGCCCACTTTATAATATTTTTAATATATTTCCCATGAGGGTAAAATGAACTGAGACTAAATTCTGCTGACAGAGACGTTTGAAAACCCGTAAGAAATATGTACAGGGAGAATGAAATCAGGCTTTTATTCCTAGTACTACAGTTGACTTCAGATGTATTCTTCGGCTAAGTAATCTGACGTTAAGATTTTCTTTGTATTCAGGAAAATAAAACATGAAAAGGAAGACAAGTCTCATGAATTAAAAGTGTTCAAAGCTAAATGAGAAGTACCTGAATGATTTTGTGTGAAAAACATCAATTCTATAACTTGTAACAGTTCTAAACTCTGTTTAGAGGGGGGGAAGTGGGGGATTACCCATTAAATTGACATAGGCTATTAAATAGATTTTGAGCTGCTTTAAGTTATCTTCAGCTAAATAATTTTGGCTAGCTTTGGCTTGAGCTATTGGGGGGAAGGATGATGACAACTGAATGTAACACTGTGATCCAATCTCACCTTTTTCTACCATATGGCTACACTCTCTCTGCCCACAGCCACACTTGCACTGCCCACATATCTATCTGCATGGCTTTTCCCCACCTTCACATCAAAGAGGAGAAATGGGCAGGAAGCCATCACAGAACCATGATCTCCACCTATTTGCCAGTGAGGACTCTCCTACCCTGGCCCTCAGTTTCACACATTTCCTCTCCTTAGACCAGGATCCCAGTGCCTTCCCTTCAGAGGAAAAACTGCAGTAGCTGAGAGGTATTATTACTTGATTCAATAGGCCACAAAGCTTTCTTCCCTCTAGTTCTGGACTCTCAAAGCATCATTTCTACAGCAACTCCTAACTGACTTCTGCACCTTTTCACTCAAGAACTATGCCAATTATCTGGGGCTTAGCAAAGTCAGCAGCAGTTTCCATTTCAGTCACTTGCAAGCCATCTGAAGTCTCTCTTCCCAAGGAAATATTATTAAACAGAAAAGTGACATGTCACCTGGAAGAAATAGACACTTTGATTTCCCTGCAAGGTCATTGTGTAATGGCTTCCTATATTTGCAGTACTTTCCTTACACCTAACAGTAATTATTTCACTAGAGCATCTCCTTCTTCTTCAGGGACTTTTTGCAATATTTCTCCAAGATATCCCTTTACCTCAGGTACACTGGAGAGTATCATTTGAGAGTCCTCAAATGGACAATACACTTTATAAAACGTGTCACATAGGAAAATGAGAAAGTTGAGAATAAGCAATGCAAAGAGTTAGAAAATACCTACAAGGAGAGGAGGATAGCAAGGATGATACTTTCCTTCTGGCTGCAATACAGAATAAGGACATGGATGTGATAAAATTTAGATAATGTTCTTCCCAGTCAAAAAAAAAAAAAAAATGCACATCAAATTTAAAAATCAGCACCCAGAGTACAAATTAACAGTATCACAGAGAGAGAAAATAGAGAAAAAGTCAATCCCTATATTATGATGTCAACTGGAAGGATATGGAGGGCATCCATCTGTACAGTTGTAAAATACAAAATTAAATGGGCTATAAATCTCTTGCTTTTATTTTTCCATCATCACATGACTATGATTCTCTAAAGCAGGTGGATAAATAAATGTGGGTAGAGAGTCTTTACATCTGTCAAACTTGGTAGCAGTCCTAATGCTAGTGGAGTACTTAGCAGCCCTGAAAAGAAAATACAAAAAAGAATCAAGGTCATCACCAATGACAAGCTGCAGATCCATCAAGGCTATTGGCGATAGGGTTGATGCTTACCAGCCCATGAGACAGAACAATCAACACAACAATGCAGCCTCTTTTTAACCGCATACTACTGAGAAGGTGGGCAGCTATAATCCCCTACATGTCTATGTCTTCTGTAAATCCAAACCTGCCTGGTAACACTAAAGGAAATAGTGAAAAAATCTAATAGCTCCCTTCCCCAAAATACAGAGCCTAAAATTGGTCAAACAAAGGCCAAATCACAGTAAAACATGAACGCTATTGAGCACACAAGTCATGTTAGTCAGGGAAAAGATGCATCCATGGAGCATGATCCAAGTATGATGGAAGTTATAAAGCAGTTAAACATTTCTGAATAATAATATACACCTACAAGATTTAGACAAAATTTAATAAAAACAGAGTTTCTCTTAAGAAACTAGGAAAAGTCCAGCAACCACAATTACAGCAAAAGCAGTGTTAACAAAGCCATTCAGTATGTAAATGAACCTATCAAGCCTGTATGAAAACTAAAGTACTACAATGAAAGACATCAACTACAGGAAGGCATCCTCACAAGCCGCTTTGCTTCCAGTCTGAAGGAACTCTGTTGAGAAAGCAAGAGCACTGAGACCAATTCAGCTGAACTGTACTCAAGAGAAAATCAAAGTATTTGCCATTGTCAATGAGGGTCAAAGGCTGCATGAGTTTATATACACCCCGACAGTTCAACAAATTTGTGAGAACGCCCTTGACAAACTTGTAATTTCTTCAACACTGAGATTTCATCCATGATTTTGAAGCCATTATTATTTGTATTAGTAATGAAGTGCAAGAAAACTATGCTTCTTAAGACAAACATCTAAAGATTATAAATTGACAGCATCCCCTGAGTCTGTGAGGGACACCTCTGAAGTGCTAAGTAGAAACACAGCATAGTAGACATATGTGAATGCACATGTCATAGAAACATTCAGGATTATCATTCTCTCCACAACTTTCTGACTGAAACATATGGAGAAGACCCTACATAGAGGTACACAGCAACAGGACAAGAGGCAATGAACACAAGTCGGAGTACGTTCCTTCAGTTGGAGCTGAAGGCTCAGAACAGTTCATTCATAAAACAGCTTCTTCTGATTTTCAGCCCTGCAAATGACAGCAAAATAAAATCAGGCAGATCCTTCCACAATAAAAGTACATAACCTGAGGTTCAGAACTTATAGAAATTTCAGTGTGATGATACAAAGACAAGGTGAATGGTGGCACTTTAGCAAAGTGATCGAATCAGTGAAATAAACTACATTTTTTAATGCAAAGAATAGCCAGTTACTTAAGTTAAAAAAAAAAAAA